>JAVCWC010000025.1:0-112561 GCA_034769755.1 Odontamblyopus lacepedii | reverse complement strand
ACACACATATACTTAACTCTAGTACTACACAGATGTACTAAACTCTCTAGTATTACAGACATGTAATTTAACTCTAGTACTACACACATATACTTAACTCTAGTATTACACACATAGTTACTTACACTCTAGTACTATACACATGTACTTACATTACTACACACATGTACTCTAGTACTACACGCATGTACTTAACTCTAGTACTGCACAGTTTGTACTTAACTCCTAGTCTTATTACACATCTACTTAAACTCTAGTATTACACACATATATATAACTCTAGTACTACACTACATATACTTAACTCCAGTAATTACATGCTGATTACGTACTCTAGTACTTACACACATGGAGTGTAGTCCTACACACATCTACTTAACTCTAAAACTACGCACATGTACTCTCGTACTACACACACGTACTCTAAAGTACTCACACACATGTACTTAACTCTAGTTCTGCACATTTGTACTTTACCATTGTATTACACACATATACTTAAATCTATTAATACAGCCATGTACTTAACTCTAGTACTACACACATATACTTAACTCTAGTACTACACATGTACAAAATTAACTCTAGTACTACACACATATACTTAACTCAAGAAAGTACTACACGAGATGTACTTAACTCTAGTATTACACACTATGTACTTAACTCTAGTACTGGGCACACATGTACTCTAGTTCCTTACACACATTACGTACTTTAACTCTAGTACTACATACATATGCACGTCAACTCTAGTACTGAAAAGATTATTACATACTCTAGTACTTACTACACATGAACTCTAGCACTACACACATGTATTTAACTCTAAGTTACTACACACATAGTCCGTGATATAATTACTACACATGTACTCTTGAAGTACTACACATTATCTTTAACTCTAGTACTACACGCATGTACGTACTCTAGTACTACATACATGTACTTAACTCTAGTACTACATATATATAATTTGGTAATACTACACACATATACTTAACTCTAGTACTATTGACAATATGTACTCTCCAGTGACTACACACATGTACTTAACTCTATTACTACACACATGTACTTAACTCTAGTACTTACAGACATGTGAGCTGAACGCATAGTACTACACACATATACTTTCAACTCTAGTACTACACAGATGTACTCGAAACTCCCAGTATTGGCTAAGAGACATATACTTAACTCTAGTACTTCACACATGTAATTTAACTCTAGTATTACACATATACTTAACTCTAGTACTTACACACATGTACTCCTCATACTACACACATGTACTCTAGAAGTACTACACGCATGTACTTAACTCTAGTACACACAGTTGTACTTAACTCTAGTCTTTACACACATCTACTTAAATCTAGTATTACACACATGTACTTAATCTCTAGTATTACATATATCATACTTCAACCCGTACTACACGACATGTACCTCCAGTAATTACAATACACATGGAGTGTAGTACTGCCACATACTACTTAATCTCCCAAAAACTACGCTTACATGTACTCGTACTACACACATGTATATCCTAAAGTACTACAATAACATGTACTTTCAACTCTAATTGCTGCATAGGTTGTACTTAACTCCTTGAAGTATTACACACATCTACTCAGATCACAAGTACTTCACACACATGTACTTAACTCCTATTGCTACACATGTGTATAATCCTAGTAATTACACACATATGCACTTAACTCTAGCAATTACTACACACATGTATTAACTCTAGTGCTACACAATATTATGTATGCTTAATTGGAGTACTACACAGATGTACTTAACTCTCCCCAGTATTACACACATATTACTCACATTTAACTCTAGCACTGCACACATGAGCATGCCTGCAAGTACTACTACACATGGAGTCTAGTTACTACACATATGTACTTAACTCTAGTACTACTTGCTGACATGTACTCTCGTACTACACATGTACTCTAGCACTACACACATGTACTATAACTCTAGTAATTGCACAGTTGTACTTAACTCTAGTGGTGCACACAATATCCACTCCAAATCTCAAGTACTACATTACATGATGTACTGTTAACTCTAGTACTACACACATGTACTCTTAACTCTAGTGCTACACACATATACTTAACTTCCAGAACTACACACATGTATTTCTATCCTAGCAATACACACATATACTTTAACTCAAGTATCACACAGATGTGTAACTTAATCTAGTATTGAAGACACATGTAATATCAACTCTTAGTACTGGCACATATTTAGTGGTTGACACATACGTACTTAACTATAGTACTACACATGTATGCAATTAACTCTATAGTACTTACACATTGTACTTCCAGCAATTACTACACACATGTATGGATTATCTTAGTACTACACAATATGTATTTAACTTTAGTATCATTTTATTACACACATGTACTGCTAGTACTACACACATGTACTTAATACTAGTACTACACAGTTGTATTAACTCTAGTACTACGCACATAGTACCTAATAGTACTACATACATGTATTTAACTCTAGCAAGTAATTACACACATAAAGTACTTAACTCTAGTTGACTACATTGTAGCTTATCCTTAGTACTAAGACACATGTACTCTTAAGTACTACACACATAAAGTACTTAACTCTATATATATTACTGACACATACTTAACTTTCTAGTACTACAGACATATGTACTGAACACTAGTACTACACACATATATTTCAACTCTAGTACTTACACAGATGTACTAAACTCTGAGTAAAGTTACAGACATGTACTTAACTCTAGTACTACTGATTGACATAAAATTTCTAACTCTAGTATTACACACATGTATTTTCTGCAACTCTAGTACTACGCGCATGTACATGTACTCATACTACACACATGTACTCTAGTACTATACACGCATGTATTTTCTTAACTCTAGTACTGCACAGTTTGTAAATAACTCTAGTCTTTACACACATCTACTTAAATCTAGTATTACACACATGTGGTTTCTTAACTCTAGTACTACACACATATTGTTTCTTAACTCCAGTACCTACTAATATGTACTCTCCAGTACTACACACATGGAGTGTAGTACTACACACATCTACTTCAACTCTAAAACTACGCACATATTTCCTCATTACTACACACATGTACTCTAGTACTACACACATGTTTCTAACTCTAGTACTGCAAAGTTGTACTTAACTCTAGTATTACACATCTACTCAAATCTAGTACTTTCATTAATAATATGGCTTCTTAACTCTATACTACACACATATACTTAACTCTAGGCATTACTACACACAGGTATTTAACTCTAAATACTACACACATTAAGTACTTAACTCTAGTACTACACAGATGTACTTAACTCTAGTATTACACACATGTATTTAACTCTAGTACTGCACACATGGTTTGAAACTCTTGATTACTACACAGTATTTAACTCTAGTACTACACACATATACGTAACTCTAGTACTACCTCACATTGATACTCTAGTAATTATCACACATGGACTTCTAGCACTACACTACACATGTATTTAACTCCTCTTAGTACTACGACATGTACTCTCATTACTACACACATGTACTCTAGTACTACACACACTTCAACTCTAGTACATTTATGTATGTACTAAAGTACTACATACATGTGTTTAACTCCTTAGCAATTACACATGTACTCTAGTACTACACACATGTGCTTTTAACTCTAGTACTACACATATGTATTTCCAGTACTACACACATGTACTTAACTCTATTATTGCACAATATGGCTTATTTAACTCTAAATTAATACAGACATGTACTGAACGCTAGTACTACACACATATACTCACCACTCTAAAGAAATACTACACAGATGTACTAAACTCTACAGTATTACAGAGAGAGACATGTACTTCAACTCTAGTACTACACACATGTACTTAACTCTGAAGTATTACACACATGTACTTAACTCTATAGTACTACACACATGTACAATTCTCATACTACAGACATGTACTTGAATTACTACACAAAGATGTACTTAACTCTAGTACTGCACAGTTGTACTTAACTCTAGTCAACTACACATTATCTACTTAACTCTAAATTACTACACACATGTACTTAACTCTAGTACTACACACATATACTTAACTCGAGTACTACACAGATGTACTTAACTCTAGTATTACACACATGTACTTAACTCTAGTACTACACACATATACTTAACTCTAGTACTACACACATATACTCTAGTACTACACACATGTACTTAACTCTAGTACTACACACATGTACTCTAGTACTACACACATGTACTCTAATTACTACACACATGTGGCTTAACTCTAGTACTGCACAGTTGTACTTAACTCTAGTATTACACACATCTACTTAAATCTAGTACTACACACATGTACTTAACTATAGTATAACACACATGTATTTAACTCTAGTACTACACACATATACTTAACTCTAGTACTACAATAATATGTACTTAACTCTAGTACTACACACATATACTTAACTCTAGTAATACACAGATGTACTTAACTCTAGTATTACACATATGTACTTAACTCTAGTACTGCACACATGTACTTTAGTACTACACACATGTACTTAACTATAGTACTACACACATGTACGTAACTCCAGTACTATTTACACATGTACTCTAATAAGTACTACACATGGACTATAGCACTACACACATGTATTTAACTCTAGTACTACTACACATGTACTCATTACTACACACATGTACTCTAGTACTACACACAATTAACTCTAGTACTACGCACATGTACTCTAGTACTACATACATGTACTTAACTCTAGTACTACACACATGTACTCTAGTACTACACACATGTACTTAACTCTAGTACTACACACATGTACTCTAGTACTACACACATGTACTTAACTCTATTACTACACACATGTACTTAACTCTAGTACTACAGACATGTACTGAACGCTAGTACTACACACATATACTTAACTCTAGTACTACACAGATGTACTAAACTCTAGTGTTACAGACATGTACTTAACTCTAGTACTACACACATGTACTTAACTCTAGTATTACACACATGTACTTAACTCTAGTACTACACACATGTACTCTAGTACTACACACATGTTCTCTAGTACTACACACATGTACTTAACTCTAGTACTGCACAGTTGTACTTAACTCTAGTATTACACACATGTACTTAACTCTAGTACTACACACATGTACTTAACTCTAGTTACTACACATATACTTAACTCCAGTACTACGCACATGTACTCTAGTACTACACACATGGAGTCTAGTACTACACACATCTACTTAACTCTAAAACTACGCACATGTACTCTCGTACTACACACATGTACTCTAGTACTACACACATGTACTTAACTCTAGTACTGCAAAGTTGTACTTAACTCTAGTATTACACACATCTACTCAAATCTAGTACTACACACATGTACTTAACTCTAGTACTATTACTACACATATACTTAACTCTAGTACTACACACATGTACTTAACTCTAGTACTACACACAGATACTTAACACAAGTACTACACAGATGTAATTAACTATAGTATTACACACATGTTCTTAACTCTAGTACTGCTCACAAGTACTCTAGTAGTACACACATTGACTTAACTCTATTACTACACACATGTACGTAAATCTAGTACTACACACATGTTCTCTAGTACTACACACATGGACTCTAGCACTACACACATGTATTTAACTCTAGTACTACGCACATGTACTCTCGTACTACACACATGTACTCTAGTACTACACACACTTAACTCTAGTACTACGCACATGTACTCTAGTACTACATACATGTACTTAACTCTAGTACTACACACATGTACTCTAGTACTACACACATGTACTTAACTCTAGTACTACACACATGTACTCTAGTACTACACACATGTACTTAACTCTATTACTACACACATGTACTTAACTCTAGTACTACAGACATGTACTGAGCAGCTAGTACTACACACATATACTTAACTCTAGTACTACACAGATGTACTAAACTCTAGTATTACAGACATGTACTTAACTCTAGTACTACACACATGTACTTAACTCTAGTATTACACACATGTACTTAACTCTAGTACTACGCACATGTACTCTCATACTACACACATGTACTCTAGTACTACATGCATGTACTTAACTCTAGTACTGCACAGTTGTACTTAACTCTAGTCTTACACACATCTACTTAAATCTAGTATTACACATGTACTTAACTCTAGTACTACACACATATACTTAACTCCAGTACTATCACATGTACTCTAATACTACACACATGGAGTGTAGTACTACACACATCTACTTAACTCTAAAACTACGCACATGTACTCTCATTCACACACATGTATTCTAGTACTACACACATGTACTTAACTCTAGTACTGCACAGTTGTACTTAACTCTAGTATTACACACATCTACTCAAATCTAGTACTACACACATGTACTTAACTCTAGTACTACACACATGTACTTAACTCTAGTACTACACACATATACTTAACTCTTGTACTACACACATGTACTTAACTCTAGTACTACGCACATGTACTTAACTCTATTACTACACACATGCACTCTAGTACTACACACATGTACTTATCTCTAATACTACTCACATGTACTCTAGTACTACACACATGTACTCTAGTACTGCACACATGTACGTCACTCTAGTACAACGCACATGTACTCTAGTACTACACACATGGACTCTAGCACTAAACAGATGTACTTAACTCTAGTACTACGCACAGGTACTCTAGTACTACACACATGTACTCTAGAACTACACAAATTTACTTAACTCTAGTACTACGCACATGTACTCTAGTACTACACACATGTACTCTAGTACTACACACATGTACTCTATTACTACACACATGTACTTAACTCTAGTACTACACACATGTACTCTAGAACTACACACATGTACTCTAGTACTACACACATGTACTTAACTCTAATACTACATACATGTACTTAACGCTAGTACTACACACATATACTTTAACTCTAGTACTACACAGATGTACTAAACTCTAGTATTACAGACATGTACTTAACTCTAGTACTACACACATGTACTTAACTCTAGTATTACACACATGTACTTAACTCTAGTACTACACACATGGAGTCTAGTACTACACACATGTACTTAACTCTAGTACTACGCACATGTACTCTCATACTACACACATGTACTCTAGTACTACACGCATGTACTTAACTCTAGTACTGCACAGTTGTACTTAACTCTAGTCTTACACACATCTACTTAAATCTAGTATTACACACATGTACTTAACTCTAGTACTACACACATATACTTAACTCCAGTACTACGCACATGTACTCTAGTACTACACACATGGAGTGTAGTACTACACACATGTACTTAACTCTAGTGCTACACACATGTACTCTAGTACTACACACATGTATTCTAGTACTACACACATGTACTTAACTCTAGTACTGCACAGTTGTACTTAACTCTAGTATTACACACATGTACTTAACTCTAGTACTACACACATGTACTTAACTCTAGTACTACACACATGTACTTAACTCTAGTACTACAGACATATACTGAACTCTAGTACTACACACATGTACTTAACTCTAGTACTACACACATATACTTAACTCGAGTACTACACAGATGTACTTAACTCTAGTATTACACACATGTACTTAACTCTAGTACTGCACACATGTACTCTAGTACTACACACATGTACTTAACTCTAGTTCTACACACATGTACTTAACTGTAGTACTACACACATGCACGTAACTCTAGTACTACGCACATGTACTCTAGTACTACACACATGGAGTCTAGTACTACACACATGTACTTAACTCTAGTACTACGCACATGTACTCTCGTACTACACACATGTACTTAAGTCTAGTACTGCACAGTTGTACTTAACTCTAGTATTACACACATCTACTCAAATCTAGTACTACACACATGTACTTAACTCTAGTACTACACACATATACTTAACTCTAGTACTACACACATGTACTTAACTCTAGTACTACACACATATACTTAACTCGAGTACTACACAGATGTACTTAACTCTAGTATTACACACATGTACTTAACTCTAGTACTGCACACATGTACTCTAGTTCTACACACATGGACTCTAGCACTACACACATGTAATTAACTCTAGTACTACACACATGTACTCATTACTACACACATGTACTCTAGCACTAGACAGACTTAACTCTAGTACTACACACATATACTCTAGTACTACACACATGTACTTAACTCTAGTACTACACACATGTACTCTAGTACTACACACATGTACTTAACTCTAGTACTACACACATGTACTCTATTACTACACACATGTACTTAACTCTAGTACTACACACATGTACTTAACTCTAGTACTACACACATGTACTCTAGTACTACACACATATACTTAACTCTAGTACTACACAGATGTACTAAACTCTAGTATTACAGACATGTACTTAACTCTAGTACTACACACATGTACTTAACTCTAGTATTACACACATATACTTAACTCTAGTACTACACACATGGAGTCTAGTACTACACACATGTACTCAACTCTAGTACTACACACATGTACGTAACTCTAGTACTACGCACATGTACTCTAGTACTACACACATGGACTCTAGCACTACACACATGTACTTAACTCTAGTATTACACACATGTACTCTAGTACTACACAGATGCACTTAACTAATACTACACACATGTACTTAACGCTAGTACTACACACATATACTCTAGTACTACGCACATGTACTCTAGTACTACACACATGTACTCTAGTGCTACACACATGTACTTAACTCTAGTACTACAGACATATACTTAACTCGAGTACTACACAGCTGTACTTAACTCGAGTATTACACACATGTACTTAATTCTAGTACTACACACATATACTTAACTAGTAGTACACACATGTCCTCTACTACTACACACATGTACTTAACTCTAATACTACACACATGTACTTAACGCTAGTACTACACACATGTACTCTAGTACTACACACATGGACTATACTACTACACACATGTACTTAACTCTAGTACTACGCACATGTACTCTATTACTACACACATGCACTCTAGTACTACACACTAGTACTTAACTATAGTACTACGCTTTTTATGTACTCTAGTACTACACACATGTACTTAACTCTAGTACTACACACATGTACTCTAGTACTACACACATGTACTTAACTCTAGAACTACACACATATACTTAACTCGACTACTACACAGATATACTTAACTCTAGTATTACACACATGTACTTAACTCTAGTACTGCACACATGTACTCTAGTACTACACACATGTACTTAACTCTACTACTGCACAGTTGTACATAACTTGAGTATTACACGGATGTACTTATTTCTAGTACTACGCACATGTACTTAACTCTATTACTACACACATGTACTTAACTCTAGTACTACACGGATGTACTGTGATAAGATTTTATGTGTAATTCATTTATCAAAATGTATCTTGAAATCCTATCAAAATTACATGCTGTATTGTGCTGACCATGGTTTAATAATAATAATAATAATAATAATAATGCATCAGTTTTATATAAGCGCTTTTCTGGACACTCAAAGGCGCTTTACAGAGCATTATTCATTCACTCCATACCCGGTTGTGGTAAACTACTATTGTAGCTACAGCTGCCCTGGGGCAGACTGGCGGAAGCGAGGCTACCAATCTGCGCCATTGGCCCCTCCGACTAGCCCATATGCAAGATTGGTGAAGAGTTGCATGGATTAGTTAGGGCAGTGAAAGAGACTACTATTGAGGAAGCAAAGGACAGCACAATCTGGGGCGAGGCCAAAACACCCACATGCGACCCGACAGGCCACCTCCAAGATACAAAGAGAGCACTACGTTAGGCAGAGGAAACCCAAAAGACACAGGGAAAGACAGCCACATTCTACACCTCACCCAACCCATGGACTGAAATGACTAGTGAGGACGAGGACGAAAATAACGAAGGGAACCTGCCCTAGGGGCGTTCCCGATGATAGCCCTCCCAACGCCGGGAGGAGAGGGAGGAGATACTACATTAGTTTACAGGACTTGGACACAGAGGGATGTAAAAGAAGCACTTGAGGAAGTGACAAAACCTAGTGAGGACATAGAACAATGTATTACTGACATAGAAAATTTGCAAAAAAGTTATCACTTAGATGGCTTGGAAGTGCAGCAAGCACTGATGACACTGACGGGACAGAAATGGACAATGATAAGGGGGGACTTTACAGGCACTCGACCAGATGCACAAAATGCAGGACGACGTGAAAAAATCCCACTGACGCTGTCCTCTATGCAGTACGAGGCGCGGTGTGGCCAAATATGTGCCAGGTGTATGCCAGGCGTGCAAATTACTCCATTATACAACAGACAAAACAGAAAGACAGGGAACCAGTATAAGATTTCAGATGTAGAATGACAGAGGTATTCAAGACACACAGCGGGATCCCAGAAACCCAAGAAGTAGACGGGGCCTTCCAACAGCAATTAAAAATGTCCATCTTAGGAGGGCTCCACCAACCCATACAAGAGTGGCTCAAAAAGAATTTTGTTGGCCTCCCCACGGCCTCACTCGCAGATTTTATGACACACGCAGTGCACGCAGAAACGGTGATAAAGAGAAAGGCCAGCCAGAAGCCCATTCCCACGTTTGTTGTACAATCAGAAGCCTATGTAACAGAAAGGTCAGGAGGAAGAAGGTACAGGAAGTCAAGAGGTACAGGTAGACCTACAGGAGGAAGGTTAGACAAGCAAAAAAACATTGACAGGTCGGAAGGAAGGTGTTACATATGCCACAAGAAGGGCCATTTGGCGCGAGATTGCGACAAAGGAAAGAATAGAGAGGATGATGACAGTGATGAGGAAGAAGGAACCAGAAGGCAGAGACGAGACGCGTGACTAACACCATACACAGACACACAGAGTGAACATCCACACCCAGACACACCAGATAGACAGGAGCATATAGGAGAAGACACACCACTTACACTGGATATGACAGAAGAGCCAGCAGAACTATACTTAACCGCAGAACAATCAGATAATAGAGTAAGACCAGAACTAACATTATTTGTAAATGGCAAACCCATGCTGTTCCTGGTAGACTCAGGAGCAGAACGCACAGTCATTCGTGATGACAGGGGAATGGGAACCAATGGGAAAACAATCCGAGTGGTATCAGCGAGTGGCCAAATACAATCAAATAACATAAGCAAGCCTATATCATTCGCCCTAGCAGAGGAAGAACCGCCCGTACTGTGTGAAGTGGTCCTATCTCCACAGTGCCCCCATAATTTATTAGGACGGGACGTAATGCTCATGCTAGAAGTAAGTGTCTACCCCACTCTAGGAGGGGCCACGAAGGCGGGTAGATGCCCACTCAAGGACAAAGACCTAGAGGCACTAGTTGTGGAAGGTGACGGACCATGCCATTATTGGTGGTCCCTAGATATCCCCACTAAACAATAGCCAAAGGAGATTCAGATTTTATGAGCAAAAACGACTTACACATGACCTTAAGGTTCAAAGGCACCTCAGGCCCAGACTGGAGATACGACAAAGCAGTACACAATTTAGGTCCACAATGTGTGCTACTGACTCACATGTACTATAAAGATGCGACAGTGCTCTGTGATATTGACGTAGGTCAGACAGTAACCTATCTGATGCCAATCCCCGACGACATGTTTCGCTAGCCAAAGGAAAACGACAAAAATGGTCTGATCTAGGGGCAGACGCACAGGCAGCAAGGAGACTCACTGATTGGAAGGCAACAAAAGACGAGGGAGAACAGTTTAGTCCAAACTCAGGATGGATAGGAAACTAAACTACCGACTTACCCTCACACCCGCCACACACCTCGCAGAGAGAGGAGCAGGCCTGCGCATGGATGAATGGGTGATATAGAGCAACTCCCATTGACAGTTGAAGAGGAAGAGGCATTGAAAGATGTACCAGATAAGGTGTGGAGTCAAGGGCCATCAGATGTAGGACTCATGCTGGGGGCCGAGCCAGTAGTAATAACAGGAAAGACAGAATACAGGCCGAAATTAAGGCGCAGTTAAAACCAGGCAGAAGATGGAATTAAACCTGTAATAGAGGGTCTAAAAAAGGCAGGAGTAGTGGTTGCTTGCCCAGACGCTACATGCAACACACCAATCTTCCCAGTAAAGAAGGCTCCACCCTCACTAGCATGGCGAATGATTCAAGATTTAAGAGCAGTAAACGAAGCAATTGCTCAAAGAGCACCCAATGTCCCAAACCCACACACTTTGCTGAACTCAATTCGAACCACAGCATCACACTTTTCAGTGATTGACCTAAGTAATGCATTTTTCAGCATACCAGTTGAAAAAGAGAGCCAGAAATGGTTTGGGTTCACATATAGGGGAGAAAGCTGACATTTGCCAGACTCCCACAAGGATTATGTATATCGCCAACCGTGTTTTCACAGTGCATCACAAACTGTCTCGCAGGATTTGATCCCCCAGGAGGCAGCCAAATTCTAGTATACGTAGATGACTTCCTAGTAGTTGGAGACACGGAAAAAACATGCAGGCAAGATACATTAGCCTTACTAAAATACCTAGGCGAGACAGGAAACAAAGTTGAGCAAAGATAAACTGCAGCTTTGGAAGCAGGAGGTCAAATACCTGGGTCACACTGTGACATCACAAGGCAGGGCCGTCTGCTCCCAAAGAAAGGCAGCCATTTTACAGGCACCAAAACCGTTGACAAAGAAACAAATGATGTCATTCCTTGGATTGTGCAATTACTGTCGCAGTTGGCTACTAGACTATGCCATACTAGTAAGGTCGCTACAAGATTTGATGTATAACACACCCATGGCAATGAAAGATCCACTGATTTGGACGCCAGAAGCAGAAGCAGCGTTTTGCGTGCTTAAAGCACTCCCCTGACAAGAGGAGACGTAGTGTTTGTAGATGGGTCGGCAAAAAAGATTGAAATGGGCTAAAATCAAGTCGGATATGGAGTCACAACAGAACATAAAGTGTTAAAACAAGGCAAATTACCATCTAACGTCTCTGCAACAAGCAGCAGAATTAGTGGCACTAACAGAGGCATGTAAATTATATGCAGGTAAAGCAGTAACAATATACACGGACAGCCAATATGCATACGGAACCGTACACATATTTTGCCAACAATGGAAACACCGTGGTTTTAAAACTTCCACAGGAAAGCCAGTCATGCATGCCAATCTATTACAAGACAACAAGACAAGTCCATGTGTGTAGTACTAGAGTACATGGGTGTAGTACTAGAGTACATGTGTGTAGTACTACAGTTAAGTACATGTGTGTAGTACTAGAGAACATGTGTGTAGTACTAGAGTACATGTGTGTAGTACTAAAGTTAAGTACATGTGCGTAGTACTAGAGTTACGTACATGTGTGTAGTACTAGAGTTAAGTATATGTGTGTAGTACAAGAGTTAAGTACATGTGTGTAGTACTAGAGTTAAGTACATGTGTGTAATACTAGAGTTAAGTACAGCTGTGTAGTACTCGATTTAAGTATATGTGTGTAGTACTAGAGGTAAGTACATTTGTGCAGTACTAGAGTACGTGTGTGTAGTACTAGAGTACATGTGAGTAGTACTAGAGTTAAGTACATGTGTGTACTAGTAGAGTCCATTTGTGTTGTACTACAGTACATGTCCGTAGTACTAGAGTTAAGGACATGTGTATAGTACTAGTGTGTAGTACTAGAGTTAAGTACATGTGTGTAATACTAGAGTTAAGTACATCTGTGCAGTACTCGAGTTAAGTATATGTGTGTAGTTCTAGAGTTAAGTACATGTGTTTAGTAGTAGAGTAAAGTACATGTGTGTAGTACTAGAGATAAGTACATGTGTGTAGTACTAGAGTTAAGCACATGTGTGTAGTACTAGAGTACATGTGTGTAGTACTAGAGTACATGTGTGTAGTACTAGAGTTAAGTACATATGCGTAGTAGTAGAGTACATGTGTGTAGTACTAGAGTACATGTGTGTAGTACTAGAGTTAAGTACATATGCGTAGTAGTAGAGTACATGTGTGTAGTACTAGAGTACATGTGTGTAGTACTAGAGTACATGTGTGTAGTACTAGCGTTAACTACATCTGTGTAGTACTAGAGTACATGTGTGTAGTACTAGAGTTAAGTACATGTGTGTAATACTAGAGTTAAGGACATGTGTGTAGTTCTAGAGTTAAGTACATGTATGTAGTACTAGAGTACATGTATGTAGTACTAGAGTTAAGTATATGTGTGTAGTACTAGAGTTAAGTACAACTATGCAGTACTAGAGTTAAGTATATGTGTGTAGTTCTAGAGTTAAGTACATGTGTGTAGTACTACAGTTAAGTACATGTGTAGTACTAGAGTTAAGTATATGTGTGTAGTACTAGAGTTAAGTATATGTGTGTAGTACTAGAGTTAAGTACATGTGTATAATATTAGAGTTAAGTACAACTGTGGAGTACTGGAGCTAAGTACAACTGTGCAGTTCTTTAGTTAAGTATATGTGTGTAGTACTAGAGTTAAGTACATGTGTGTAGTACTAGAGTACATGTGTGTAGTACTAGAGTTAAGTACATGTGTGTAGTACTAGAGGTAAGTACATCTGTGTAGTACTCGAGTTAAGTATATGTGTGTAGTACTAGAGTTAAGTATATGTGTGTAGTACTAGAGTTAAGTACGTGTGTAGTACTAGAGTTAAGTATATGTGTGTAGTACTAGAGTGAAGTATATGTGTGTAGTACTAAAGTTAAATTCATGTGTGTAGTACTAGAGTTAAGTATATGTGTGTAGTACTAGAGTTAAGTACATGTGTGTAGTACTAGAGTTAAGTACATGTGTGTAGTACTAGAGTACATGTGTGTAGTACTAGAGTTAAGTACAATGTAAAGTGTAGTACTAGAAATAAGTACATCTGTGTAATACTAGAGGTATGTACAACTGTGCAGTACTAGAGTTAAGTATATGTGTGTAGTAACAGAGTTAAGTACATGTGTGTAGTTCTAGAGTTAAGTACATGTGTGTAATATTAGAGTTAAGTACAACTGTGGAGTACTAGAGCTAAGTACAACTGTGCAGTTCTTTAGTTAAGTACATGTGTGTAGTACTAGAGTTAAGTACATGTGTGTAGTACTAGAGTACATGTGTGTAGTACTAGAGTTAAGTATATGTGTGTAGTACTAGAGTACATGTGTGTAGTACTAGAGTTAAGTATATGTGTGTAGTACTAGAGTTAAGTACATCCATGTAGTACACGAGTTAAGTACATGTGTGTAGTACTAGAGTTAAGTACATGTGTGTAGTACTACAGTGAAGTACATGTGTGTAGTACTAGAGGTAAGTACATCTGTGTAGTACTAGAGTTAAGTACATATGTGTAGTACTCGAGTTAAGTACATGTGTTTAGTACTAGAGTCCGTGTGTAGTACTAGAGTACATGTGCGTAGTACTAGAGTTACGTACATGTGTGCAGTACTAGAGTTAAGTACATGTGTGCAGTACTAGGATACATGTGTGTAGTACTAAAGTTAAGTATGTGTGTAGTACTAGAGTTAAGTACATGTGTGTAGTACTAGAGTTAAGTACATGTGTGTAATACTAGAGTTAAGTACAGCTGTGTAGTACTTGAGTTAAGTATATGTGTGTAGTACTAGAGTTAAGTACATGTGTGTACTAGAGTACATGTGAGTAGTACTATAGTTAAGTACATGTGTGTAGTAGTAGAGTCCATTTGTGTTGTACTACAGTACATGTCCGTAGTACTAGAGTTAAGTATATGTGTGTAGTACTAGAATTAAATACATGTGTGTAGTACTACAGTTAAGTATATGTGTATAGTACTAGAGTTAAGTACATGTGTGTAGTACTAGAGTACATGTGTGTAGTACTAGAGTTAAGTATATGTGTGTAGTACTAGAGTTAAGTACATCCATGTAGTATTTGAGTTAAGTACATGTGTGTAGTACTAGAGTTAAGTACATGTGCGTAGTACTACAGTTAAGTACATGTGTATAGTACTAGAGGTAAGTACATCTGTGTAGTACAAGAGTTAAGTACATCTGTGTAGTACTCGAGTTAAGTATATGTGTGTAGTACTAGAGTTAATTACATGTGTGTAGTACTAGAGTTAAGTATATGTGTGTAGTACTAGAGTTAAGTATATGTGTGTAGTACTAAAGTTAAATTCATGTGTGTAGTACTAGAGTTAAGTATATGTGTGTAGTACTAGAGTTAAGTACATGTGTGTAGTACTAGAGTTAAGTACATGTGTGTAGTACTAGAGTACATGTGTGTAGTACTAGAGTTAAGTACAATGTGCGTAGTACTAGAAATAAGTACATCTGTGTAATACTAGAGGTATGTACAACTGTGCAGTACTAGAGTTAAGTATATGTGTGTAGTACTAGAGTTAAGTACATGTGTGTAGTACTCGAGTTAAGTACATGTGTGTAATATTACAGTTAAGTACAACTGTGGAGTACTAGAGCTAAGTACAACTGTGCAGTTCTTTAGTTAAGTACATGTGTGTAGTACTAGAGTTAAGGACATGTGTGTAGTACTAGAGTACATGTGTGTAGTACTAGAGTTAAGTATATGTGTGTAGTACTAGAGTTAAGTACATCCATGTAGTACTCGAGTTAAGTACATGTGTGTAGTACTAGAGTTAAGTACATGTGTTTAGTACTAGAGTCCGTGTGTAGTACTAGAGTACATGTGCGTAGTACTAGAGTTACGTACATGTGTGCAGTACTAGAGTTAAATACATGTGTGCAGTACTAGAGTACATGTGTGTAGTACTAAAGTTAAGTATATGTGTGTAGTACTAGAGTTAAGTACATGTGTGTAGTACTAGAGTTAAGTACATGTGTGTAATACTAGAGTTAAGTACAGCTGTGTAGTACTCGAGTTAAGTATATGTGTGTAGTACTAGAGTTAAGTACATGTGTGTACTAGAGTACATGTGAGTAGTACTATAGTTAAGTACATGTGTGTAGTAGTAGAGTCCATTTGTGTTGTACTACAGTACATGTCCGTAGTACTAGAGTTAAGTACATGTGTATAGTACTAGTGTGTAGTACTAGAGTTAAATACATGTGTGTAATACTAGAGTTAAGTACATCTGTGCAGTACTCGAGTTAAGTATATGTGTGTAGTACTAGAGTTAAGTACATCCGTTTAGTTATATAGTTAAGTACATGTGTGTAGTACTAGAGTTAAGTATATGTGTGTAGTACTAGAGTTAAGTACATCTGTGTAGTACTCGAGTTAAGTATATGTGTGTAGTACTAGAGTACATGTTTGTAGTACTAAAGTTAAGTATATGTGTGTAGTACTAGAGTTAAGTACATGTGTGTAGTACTAGAGTTAAGTACATGTGTGTAGTACTACAGTGACGTACATGTGTGTAGTACTAGAGGTAAGTACATCTGTGTAGTACTAGAGTTAAGTACATATGTGTAGTACTCGAGTTAAGTACATGTGTTTAGTACTAGAGTCCGTGTGTAGTACTAGAGTACATGTGCGTAGTACTAGAGTTACGTACATGTGTGCAGTACTAGAGTTAAGTACATGTGTGCAGTACTAGAGTACATGTGTGTAGTACTAAAGTTAAGTATATGTGTGTAGTACTAGAGTTAAGTACATGTGTGTAGTACTAGAGTTAAGTACATGTGTGTAATACTAGAGTTAAGTACAGCTGTGTAGTCCTCGAGTTAAGTATATGTGTGTAGTACTAGAGTTAAGTACATGTGTGTACTAGAGTACATGTGAGTAGTACTATAGTTAAGTACATGTGTGTAGTAGTAGAGTCCATTTGTGTTGTACTACAGTACATGTCCGTAGTACTAGAATTAAATACATGTGTGTAGTACTACAGTTAAGTATATGTGTATAGTACTAGAGTTAAGTACATGTGTGTAGTACTAGAGTACATGTGTGTAGTACTAGAGTTAAGTATATGTGTGTAGTACTAGAGTTAAGTACATCCATGTAGTATTTGAGTTAAGTACATGTGTGTAGTACTAGAGTTAAGTACATGTGCGTAGTACTACAGTTAAGTACATGTGTGTAGTACTAGAGGTAAGTACATCTGTGTAGTACTAGAGTTAAGTACATCTGTGTAGTACTCGAGTTAAGTATATGTGTGTAGTACTAGAGTTAAGTACGTGTGTAGTACTAGAGTTAAGTATATGTGTGTAGTACTAGAGTTAAGTATATGTGTGTAGTACTAAAGTTAAATTCATGTGTGTAGTACTAGAGTTAAGTATATGTGTGTAGTACTAGAATTAAGTACATGTGTGAAGTACTAGAGTTAAGTACATGTGTGTAGTACTAGAGTACATGTGTGTAGTACTAGAGTTAAGTACAATGTGCGTAGTACTAGAAATAAGTACATCTGTGTAATACTAGAGGTATGTACAACTGTGCAGTACTAGAGTTAAGTATATGTGTGTAGTACTAGAGTTAAGTACATGTGTGTAGTACTCGAGTTAAGTACATGTGTGTAATATTACAGTTAAGTACAACTGTGGAGTACTAGAGCTAAGTACAACTGTGCAGTTCTTTAGTTAAGTACATGTGTGTAGTACTAGAGTTAAGGACATGTGTGTAGTACTAGAGTACATGTGTGTAGTACTAGAGTTAAGTATATGTGTGTAGTACTAGAGTTAAGTACATCCATGTAGTACTCGAGTTAAGTACATGTGTGTAGTACTAGAGTTAAGTACATGTGTTTAGTAGTAGAGTCCGTGTGTAGTACTAGAGTACATGTGCGTAGTACTAGAGTTAAGTACATGTGTGCAGTACTAGAGTTAAATACATGTGTGCAGTACTAGAGTACATGTGTGTAGTACTAAAGTTAAGTATATGTGTGTAGTACTAGAGTTAAGTACATGTGTGTAGTACTAGAGTTAAGTACATGTGTGTAATACTAGAGTTAAGTACAGCTGTGTAGTACTCGAGTTAAGTATATGTGTGTAGTACTAGAGTTAAGTACATGTGTGTACTAGAGTACATGTGAGTAGTACTATAGTTAAGTACATGTGTGTAGTAGTAGAGTCCATTTGTGTTGTACTACAGTACATGTCCGTAGTACTAGAGTTAAGTACATGTGTATAGTACTAGTGTGTAGTACTAGAGTTAAATACATGTGTGTAATACTAGAGTTAAGTACATCTGTGCAGTACTCGAGTTAAGTATATGTGTGTAGTACTAGAGTTAAGTACATGTGCGTAGTACTAGAGTTAAGTACATGTGTGTAGTACTAGAGTTAAGTACATGTGTGTAGTACTAGAGGTAAGTACATCTGTGTAGTACTAGAGTTAAGTACATATGTGTAGTACTCGAGTTAAGTACATGTGTTTAGTACTAGAGTCCGTGTGTAGTACTAGAGTACATGTGCGTAGTACTAGAGTTACGTACATGTGTGCAGTACTAGAGTTAAGTACATGTGTGCAGTACTAGAGTACATGTGTGTAGTACTAAAGTTAAGTATATGTGTGTAGTACTAGAGTTAAGTACATGTGTGTAGTACTAGAGTTAAGTACATGTGTGTAATACTAGAGTTAAGTACAGCTGTGTAGTACTCGAGTTAAGTATATGTGTGTAGTACTAGAGTTAAGTACATGTGTGTACTAGAGTACATGTGAGTAGTACTATAGTTAAGTACATGTGTGTAGTAGTAGAGTCCATTTGTGTTGTACTACAGTACATGTCCGTAGTACTAGAATTAAATACATGTGTGTAGTACTACAGTTAAGTATATGTGTATAGTACTAGAGTTAAGTACATGTGTGTAGTACTAGAGTACATGTGTGTAGTACTAGAGTTAAGTATATGTGTGTAGTACTAGAGTTAAGTACATCCATGTAGTATTTGAGTTAAGTACATGTGTGTAGTACTAGAGTTGACTACATGTGTGTAGTACTAGAGTTAAGTACGTGTGTAGTACTAGAGTTCAGTACATCTGTGTAGTACTAGAGTTAAGTACATCTGTGTAGTACTCGAGTTAAGTATATGTGTGTAGTACTAGAGTTAAGTACATGTGTGTAGTACTAGAGTTAAGTACATGTGTGTAATACTAGAGTTAAGTACATCTGTGTAGTACTAGAGTTAAGTATATGTGTGTAGTACTAGAGTTAAGTACATGTGTGTACTAGAGTACATGTGTGTAGTACTATAGTTAAGTACATGTGTGTAGTAGTAGAGTTAAGGACATGTGTGTAGTACTAGAGTACTTGTGTGTAGTTCTAGATTTTAGTTCACTGTTGGTTGTACTAGAAATAAGTACATCTGTGTAATACTAGAGGTATGTACAACTGTGCAGTACTAGAGTTAAGTATATGTGTGTAGTACTAGAGTTAAGTACATGTGTGTAGTACTAGAGTTAAGTACATGTGTATAATATTAGAGTTAAGTACAACTGTGGTGTACTGGAGCTAAGTACAACTGTGCAGTTCTTTAGTTAAGTATATGTGTGTAGTACTAGAGTTAAATACATGTGTGTAGTACTAGAGTTAAGTACAATGTGCGTAGTACTAGAAATAAGTACATCTGTGTAATACTAGAGGTATGTACAACTGTGCAGTACTAGAGTTAAGTATATGTGTGTAGTACTAGAGTTAAGTACATGTGTGTAGTACTAGAGTTAAGTACATGTGTATAATATTAGAGTTAAGTACAACTGTGGTGTACTGGAGCTAAATACAACTGTGCAGTTCTTTAGTTAAGTATATGTGTGTAGTACTAGAGTTAAGTACATGTGTGTAGTACTAGAGTACATGTGTGTGAATGAGAGTACATGTGCGTAGTACTAGAGTTAAGTACAATGTAGTACTCGAGTTAAGTACATCTGTGTAATACTAGAGGTATGTACAACTGTGCAGTACTAGAGTTAAGTATATGTGTGTAGTACTAGAGTTAAGTACATGTGTGTAGTACTAGAGTTAAGTACATGTGTATAATATTAGAGTTAAGTACAACTGTGGTGTACTGGAGCTAAGTACAACTGTGCAGTTCTTTAGTTAAGTATATGTGTGTAGTACTAGAGTTAAGTACATGTGTGTAGTACTAGAGTACATGTGTGTAGTACTAGAGTACATGTGCGTAGTACTAGAGTTAAGTACATGTGTGTAGTACTATAGTCCATGTGTGTAGTACTAGAGTTAAGTATATGTGTGTAATACTAGAGTTAAGTACATGTGTGTAGTACTAGAGTTAAGTACATGTCTGTAATACTAGAGTTTAGTACATCTGTGTAGTACTAGAGTTAAGTATATGTGTGTAGTACTAGAGTTCAGTACATGTCTGTAGTACTAGAGTTAAGTACATGTGTGTAGTACTAGAGTTAAGGACATGTGTGTAGTTCTAGAGTTAAGTACATGTATGTAGTACTAGAGTACATGTATGTAGTACTAGAGTTAAGTATATGTGTGTAGTACTAGAGTTAAGTACATCCATGTAGTACTCGAGTTAAGTACATGTGTGTAGTACTAGAGTTAAGTACATGTGCGTAGTACTACAGTTAAGTACATGTGTGTAGTACTAGAGTTAAGTACATCTGTGTAGTACTCGAGTTAAGTATATGTGTGTAGTACTAGAGTTAAGTACATGTGTATAATATTAGAGTTAAGTAAATCTGTGTAGTACTGGAGATAAGTACATCTGTGCAGTTCTTTAGTTAAGTATATGTGTGTAGTACTAGAGTTAAGTACATGTGTGTAGTACTAGAGTACATGTGTGTAGTACTAGAGTTAAGTACATGTGTGTAGTACTAGAGGTAAGTACATCTGTGTAGTACTAGAGTTAAGTACATCTGTGTAGTACTCGAGTTAAGTATATGTGTGTAGTACTAGAGTTAAGTACGTGTGTAGTACTAGAGTTAAGTATATGTGTGTAGTACTAGAGTTAAGTATATGTGTGTAGTACTAAAGTTAAATTCATGTGTGTAGTACTAGAGTTAAGTATATGTGTGTAGTACTAGAGTTAAGTACATGTGTGTAGTACTAGAGTTAAGTACATGTGTGTAGTACTAGAGTACATGTGTGTAGTACTAGAGTTAAGTACAATGTGCGTAGTACTAGAAATAAGTACATCTGTGTAATACTAGAGGTATGTACAACTGTGCAGTACTAGAGTTAAGTATATGTGTGTAGTAACAGAGTTAAGTACATGTGTGTAGTTCTAGAGTTAAGTACATGTGTGTAATATTAGAGTTAAGTACAACTGTGGAGTACTAGAGCTAAGTACAACTGTGCAGTTCTTTAGTTAAGTACATGTGTGTAGTACTAGAGTTAAGTACATGTGTGTAGTACTAGAGTACATGTGTGTAGTACTAGAGTTAAGTATATGTGTGTAGTACTAGAGTTAAGTACATGTGTGTAGTACTAGAGTTAAGTATATGTGTGTAGTACTAGAGTTAAGTACATCCATGTAGTACTAGAGTTAAGTACATGTGTGTAGTACTAGAGTTAAGTACATGTGTGTAGTACTACAGTGAAGTACATGTGTGTAGTACTAGAGGTAAGTACATCTGTGTAGTACTAGAGTTAAGTACATATGTGTAGTACTCG
The DNA here is from genome assembly GCA_034769755.1 of Odontamblyopus lacepedii. NCBI lineage: Eukaryota > Metazoa > Chordata > Actinopteri > Gobiiformes > Gobiidae > Odontamblyopus > Odontamblyopus lacepedii. The sequence goes on along the minus strand of JAVCWC010000025.1, from coordinate 89,729 downwards.
AGTTAAGTACATGTGTTTAGTACTAGAGTCCGTGTGTAGTACTAGAGTACATGTGCGTAGTACTAGAGTTACGTACATGTGTGCAGTACTAGAGTTAAGTACATGTGTGCAGTACTAGGATACATGTGTGTAGTACTAAAGTTAAGTATGTGTGTAGTACTAGAGTTAAGTACATGTGTGTAGTACTAGAGTTAAGTACATGTGTGTAATACTAGAGTTAAGTACAGCTGTGTAGTACTTGAGTTAAGTATATGTGTGTAGTACTAGAGTTAAGTACATGTGTGTACTAGAGTACATGTGAGTAGTACTATAGTTAAGTACATGTGTGTAGTAGTAGAGTCCATTTGTGTTGTACTACAGTACATGTCCGTAGTACTAGAGTTAAGTATATGTGTGTAGTACTAGAATTAAATACATGTGTGTAGTACTACAGTTAAGTATATGTGTATAGTACTAGAGTTAAGTACATGTGTGTAGTACTAGAGTACATGTGTGTAGTACTAGAGTTAAGTATATGTGTGTAGTACTAGAGTTAAGTACATCCATGTAGTATTTGAGTTAAGTACATGTGTGTAGTACTAGAGTTAAGTACATGTGCGTAGTACTACAGTTAAGTACATGTGTGTAGTACTAGAGGTAAGTACATCTGTGTAGTACTAGAGTTAAGTACATCTGTGTAGTACTCGAGTTAAGTATATGTGTGTAGTACTAGAGTTAAATGCGTGTGTAGTACTAGAGTTAAGTATATGTGTGTAGTACTAGAGTTAAGTATATGTGTGTAGTACTAAAGTTAAATTCATGTGTGTAGTACTAGAGTTAAGTATATGTGTGTAGTACTAGAGTTAAGTACATGTGTGTAGTACTAGAGTTAAGTACATGTGTGTAGTACTAGAGTACATGTGTGTAGTACTAGAGTTAAGTACAATGTGCGTAGTACTAGAAATAAGTACATCTGTGTAATACTAGAGGTATGTACAACTGTGCAGTACTAGAGTTAAGTATATGTGTGTAGTACTAGAGTTAAGTACATGTGTGTAGTACTCGAGTTAAGTACATGTGTGTAATATTACAGTTAAGTACAACTGTGGAGTACTAGAGCTAAGTACAACTGTGCAGTTCTTTAGTTAAGTACATGTGTGTAGTACTAGAGTTAAGGACATGTGTGTAGTACTAGAGTACATGTGTGTAGTACTAGAGTTAAGTATATGTGTGTAGTACTAGAGTTAAGTACATCCATGTAGTACTCGAGTTAAGTACATGTGTGTAGTACTAGAGTTAAGTACATGTGTTTAGTACTAGAGTCCGTGTGTAGTACTAGAGTACATGTGCGTAGTACTAGAGTTACGTACATGTGTGCAGTACTAGAGTTAAATACATGTGTGCAGTACTAGAGTACATGTGTGTAGTACTAAAGTTAAGTATATGTGTGTAGTACTAGAGTTAAGTACATGTGTGTAGTACTAGAGTTAAGTACATGTGTGTAATACTAGAGTTAAGTACAGCTGTGTAGTACTCGAGTTAAGTATATGTGTGTAGTACTAGAGTTAAGTACATGTGTGTACTAGAGTACATGTGAGTAGTACTATAGTTAAGTACATGTGTGTAGTAGTAGAGTCCATTTGTGTTGTACTACAGTACATGTCCGTAGTACTAGAGTTAAGTACATGTGTATAGTACTAGTGTGTAGTACTAGAGTTAAATACATGTGTGTAATACTAGAGTTAAGTACATCTGTGCAGTACTCGAGTTAAGTATATGTGTGTAGTACTAGAGTTAAGTACATCTCGTTGTACTACAGTTAAGTACATGTGTGTAGTACTAGAGGTAAGTACATATGTGTAGTACTAGAGTTAAGTACATCTGTGTAGTACTCGAGTTAAGTATATGTGTGTAGTACTAGAGTACATGTTTGTAGTACTAAAGTTAAGTATATGTGTGTAGTACTAGAGTTAAGTACATGTGTGTAGTACTAGAGTTAAGTACATGTGTGTAGTACTACAGTGACGTACATGTGTGTAGTACTAGAGGTAAGTACATCTGTGTAGTACTAGAGTTAAGTACATATGTGTAGTACTCGAGTTAAGTACATGTGTTTAGTACTAGAGTACGTGTGTAGTACTAGAGTACATGTGTGTAGTACTAGAGTTACGTACATGTGTGCAGTACTAGAGTTAAGTACATGTGTGCAGTACTAGAGTACATGTGTGTAGTACTAAAGTTAAGTATATGTGTGTAGTACTAGAGTTAAGTACATGTGTGTAGTACTAGAGTTAAGTACATGTGTGTAATACTAGAGTTAAGTACAGCTGTGTAGTCCTCGAGTTAAGTATATGTGTGTAGTACTAGAGTTAAGTACATGTGTGTACTAGAGTACATGTGAGTAGTACTATAGTTAAGTACATGTGTGTAGTAGTAGAGTCCATTTGTGTTGTACTACAGTACATGTCCGTAGTACTAGAATTAAATACATGTGTGTAGTACTACAGTTAAGTATATGTGTATAGTACTAGAGTTAAGTACATGTGTGTAGTACTAGAGTACATGTGTGTAGTACTAGAGTTAAGTATATGTGTGTAGTACTAGAGTTAAGTACATCCATGTAGTATTTGAGTTAAGTACATGTGTGTAGTACTAGAGTTAAGTACATGTGCGTAGTACTACAGTTAAGTACATGTGTGTAGTACTAGAGGTAAGTACATCTGTGTAGTACTAGAGTTAAGTACATCTGTGTAGTACTCGAGTTAAGTATATGTGTGTAGTACTAGAGTTAAGTACGTGTGTAGTACTAGAGTTAAGTATATGTGTGTAGTACTAGAGTTAAGTATATGTGTGTAGTACTAAAGTTAAATTCATGTGTGTAGTACTAGAGTTAAGTATATGTGTGTAGTACTAGAATTAAGTACATGTGTGAAGTACTAGAGTTAAGTACATGTGTGTAGTACTAGAGGTAAGTACATCTGTGTAGTACTAGAGTTAAGTACATCTGTGTAGTACTGTGAGTACTAGAGTTAAGTACGTACAATGTATGTTACATGTAGTACTAGTTGAAGTATATGTACTAGAATTAATTACATGTGTGAAGTACTGTGTACATGTGTGTAGTACTAGAGAGTATGTAGTATGTGTACAATGTGCAGTACTAGAGAGTTAAGTAATATGTGGTATAGTAATGTGCAGTACTAGTTAAATTCATGTGTGTAGTACTAGAGTTAAGTGCAGCTGTGTAGTACTCGAGTTAAGTATATGTGTGTAGTACTAGAGTTAAGTACATGTATGTACTAGAGGTACATGTGTGTAATTACTATAGTTAAGTACATGTGTGTAGTAGTAGAATCCATTTTGTGTTTGTACTACAGTACATGTCACGTAGTACTAGAGTTAAGTACATGTGTATAGTACAACTGTGCAGTACTAGAGTTAAATATACATGTGTGTAATACTAGAGTTAAGTACATCTGTGCAGTACTCGAGTTAAGTATATGTGTGTAGTACTTGAGTTAAGTACATCTCGTTGTACTACAGTTAAGTACATGTGTGTAGTACTAGAAGTTAAGCGTACATATGTGTAGTACTAGAGTTGTACTACAGTACATCTGTGTAGTACCAGAGTTAAGTATATACTAGTGTGTAGTACCAGAGTTAAATTACATGTTTGTAGTACTAAAGTTAAGTATGTGTGTGCAGTACTAGAGTTAAAGTACACATGTGTGTAGTACTAGAGTTAAGTACATGTGTGTAGTACTACAGTGACGTACATGTGTGTAGTACTAGAGTCTAGAGTACATCTGTGTAGTACTAGAGTTAAGTACATATGTGTAGTACTCGAGTTAAGTACATGTGTTTAGTACTGGCTGAGTGTGTGTAGTACTAGTTAAGTACGTAATGCATTGGTAGTACTAGAGTTGCGTACATGTGTGCAGTACTAGAGTTATAATACATGTGTGGGGGGAAGTACTAAGTACATGTACGTGTAATTACTAAATTAAGGAAGTACATCTGTGTAGTACTAGAGTTAAGTACATATGTGTAGTACTATTTAGTTAAGTACATGTGTTTAGTACTAGAGTCAATGTAGGTAGTAATTAGAGTACATGTGCGTAGTACTAGAGTTACGTACATATGTGTGCCAGTACTAGAGTTAAATACATGTGTGCAGTACTAGGAGTACATGTGTGTAGTACTAAAGTTAAGTATGTGTGTAGTACTAGAGTAAAGTACATGTGTGTAGTACTAGAGTTAAGTAAATTTGTGTAATAAAAGAGATAAGTAAAGCAGTGTAGAACTTGAGTTATGTAAATGTGTGTATTACTAGAGTTAAGTACATGTGTGTACTAGAGTACTTGTGAGTAGTACTATAGTTAAGTACATGTGTGTAGTAGTAGAGTCCATTTGTGTTGTTCTTCAGTTCATGTGAGTAGTGCTAGAGTTAAGTATATGTGTGTAGTACTAGAATTAAATACATGTGTGTAGTTCTACAGTTAAGTATATGTGTATAGTACTAGAGTTAAGTACATGTCAGTGTAGTACTAGGAGTAAATATGTGTGTAGTACTAGAGTTAAGTATATGTGTGTAGTACTAGAGTTAAGTACATACATGTAGTATTTGAGTTAAGTAAATGTGTGTAGTACTAGAGTTAAGTACATGTGCGTAGTACTACAGTTAAGTACATGTGTAGTATACTAGAGGTAAGTACATCTGTGTAGTACTAGAGTTAAGTACATCTGTGTAGTACTCGAGTTAAGTATATGTGTGTAGTACTAGAGTTAAGTACGTGTGTAGTACTAGAGTTAGGAAGTATATGTGTGTAGTACTAGAGTTAGAGTATATGTGTGTAGTACTAAAGTTAAATTCATGTGTGTAGTACTAGAGTTAAGTATATGTGTGTAGTACTACAGTTAAGTACATGTGTGTGAAGTACTAGAGTTAAGTACATGTGTGTAGTACTTTAGAGTACATGTGTGTAGTACTTAGAGTTAAGTACAGTAATAAGTTAGGTACTAGAAATAAGTACATCTGTGTAATACTAGAGGTATGTACAACTGTGCAGTACTAGAGTTAAGTATATGTGTGTAGTACTAGAGTTAAGTACATGTGTGTAGTACTCGAGTTAAGTACATGTGTGTAATATTACAGTTAGGTACAACTGTGGAGTACTAGAGCTAAGTACAACTGTGCAGTTCTTTAGTTAAGTACATGTGTGTAGTACAAGAGTTAAGGACATGTGTGTAGTACTAGAGTACATGTGTGTAGTACTAGAGTTAAGTATATGTGTGTAGTACTAGAGTTAAGTACATCCATGTAGTACTCGAGTTAAGTACATGTGTGTAGTACTAGAGTTAAGTACATGTGTTTAGTACTAGAGTCCGTGTGTAGAACACTTCTAGAGTACATGTCGTAGTACTAGAGTTACGTACATGTGTGCAGTACTAGAGTTAAATACATGTGTGCAGTACTAGAGTACATGTGTGTAGTACTAAAGTTAATTTTATGTGTGTAGTACTAAGTTAAGTACATGTGTAGTACTAGAGTTAAGTACATGTGTGTAATGCTAGAGTTAAGTACAGCTGTGTAGTACTCGAGTTAAGTATATGTGTGTAGTACTAGAGTTAAAGTACATGTGTGTATTACTAGAGTTACGTACAATGTGCGTAGTAATTACTATAGTTAAGTACATGTGTGTGGTAATACTAGAGTCCATGTACAACTGTGTTGTACTACAGTACATGTCCGTAGTACTAGAGTTAAGTACATGTGTATAGTAGAGTTAAGCACAGTGTGTGTGAGTACTAGAGTTAAATACATGTGTGTAATACTAGAGTTAAGTACATCTGTGCAGTACTTTCGAGTTAAGTATATGTGTGTAGTACTAGAGTTAAGTACATCTGCGTTTGTGTAGTACAGTTAGAGTACATGTGTGTAGTACTAGAGTTAAGTACATGTGTAGTACTAGAGTTAAGTACATCTGTGTAGTACTCGAGTTAAGTATATGTGTGTGTAGTACTAGAGTACATGTACATCCATGTAGTACTAAGTTAAGTATGTGTGTAGTACTAGAGTTAGCACATGTGTGTAGTACTAAGAGTTAAGTACATGTGTGTAGTACTACAGTGACGTACATGTGTGTAGTACTAGAGGTAAGTACATCTGTGGCAAGTACTCAGAGTTAAGTACATGTGTTTAGTACTAGAGTCCAGTGTGTAGTACTTAGAGTACATGTCTTGTGAGTACTAGAGTTACGTGACATGTGTGCAGTACTTAGAGTTAAGTACATGTGTGCAGTACTTAGAAGTACATGTGTGTAGTACTAAAGTTAAGTATGTGTGTGTAGTACTAGAGTTAAGTACATGTGTGTAGTACTAGAGTTAAGTACATGTGTGTAATACTAGAGTTAAGTACAGCTGTGTAGTACTAGAGTTAAGTACATGTGTGTAGTACTAGAGTTAAGTACATGTGTGTACTAGAGTACATGTGAGTAGTACTATAGTTAAGTACATGTGTGTAGTAGTAGAGTCCATTTGTGTTGCACTACAGTACATGTCAGTAGTACTAGAGTTAAGTATATGTGTAGTACTAGAATTAAATACATGTGTGTAGTACTACAGTTAAGTATATGTGTATAGTACTAGAGTTAAGTACATGTGTGTAGTACTAGAGTACATGTGTGTAGTACTAGAGTTAAGTATATGTGTGTAGTACTAGAGTTAAGTACATCCATGTAGTATTTGAGTTAAGTACATGTGTGTAGTACTAGAGTTAAGTACATGTGTGTAGTACTACAGTTAAGTACATGTGTGTAGTACTAGAGTTAAGTACATCTGTGTAGTACTAGAGTTAAGTACATCTGTGTAGTACTCGAGTTAGTGTGTAGTACTAGAGTGTGCGTGTGTAGTACTAGAGTTAAGTATATGTGTGTAGTACTAGAGTTAAGTATATGTGTGTAGTACTAAAGTTAAATTCATGTGTGTAGTACTAGAGTTAAGTATATGTGTAGTACTACAGTTAAGTACATGTGTGTAGTACTAGAGTTAAGTACATGTGTGTAGTACTAGAGTACATGTGTGTAGTACTAGACTTAAGTAAAATGTGAGTAGTACTAGAAATTAGTACATCTGTGTAATACTAGAGGTATGTACAACTGTGCAGTACTAGAGTTAAGTATATGTGTGTAGTACTAGAGTTAAGTACATGTGTGTAGTACTAGAGTTAAGTACATGTGTGTAATATTACAGTTAAGTACAACTGTGTGTAGTACTAGAGCTAAGTACAACTGTGCAGTTGTAGGTAAGTACATGTGTGTAGTACTAGAGTTAAGTACATGTGTGTAGTACGAGAGTACATGTGTGTAGTACTAGAGTTAAGTATATGTGTGTAGTACTAGAGTTAAGTACATCCATGTAGTACTCGAGTTAAGTACATGTGTGTAGTACTAGAGTTAAGTACATGTGTGTAGTACTAGAGTACGTGTGTAGTACTAGAGTACATGTGTGTATTGTAATTCTTGAGTTAAGTACTACTGTGCAGTACTAGAGTTAAGTACATGTGCGTAGTACTAGAGTCACGTACATGTGTTTAGTACTAGAGTTAAGTATATGTGTGTAGTACTAGAGTTAAGTACATGTGTGTAGTACTAGAGTTAAGTACATGTGTGTAATACTCGAGTTAAGTACAGCTGTGTAGTACTCGAGTTAAGTATATGTCTGTAGTACTAGAGTTAAGTACATGTGTGTAGCACTAGAGTACATGTGTGTAGTACTATAGTTAAGTACATGTGTGTAGTAGTAGAGTCCATTTGTGTTGTACTACAGTACATGTCCGTAGTACTAGAGTTAAGTACATGTGTATAGTACTAGTGTGTAGTACTAGAGTTAAGTACATGTGTGTAATACTAGAGTTAAGTACATCTGTGCAGTACTAGAGTTATGTAAATGTGTGTAGTACTAGAGTTAAGTACATGTGTTGTTCTACAGTTAAGTACATGTGTGTAGTACTAGAGTTAAGTACATATGTGTAGTACTAGAGTTAAGTACATCTGTGTAGTACTAGAGTTAAGTACATGTGTGTAGTACTAGAGTTAAGTACATGTGTGTAGTACTAAAGTTAAGTATATGTGTGTCGTACTAGAGTTAAGTATATGTGTGTAATACTAGAGTTATGTACATGTGTGTAGTACTACAGTTAAGTACATGTGTGTAGTACTAGAGTACATATGTGTAGTACTAGAGTACCTGTGCGTAGTACTAGAGTTAAGTACATGTCTTTAGTACTTGAGTCCATGTGTGTAGTACTAGAGTACATGTGCGTTGTACTAGAGTTACGTACATGTGTGCAGTACTATAGTTAAGTACATGTGTGTAGTACTAGAGTACATGTGCGTAGTACTAGAGTCACGTACATGTGTTTAGGACTAGAGTTAAGTACATGTGTGTAGTACTAGAATTAAGTACATGTGTGTAATACTCGAGTTAAGTACAGCTGTGTAGTACTCGAGTTAAGTATATGTCTGTAGTACTAGAGTTAAGTACATGTGTGTAGCACTAGAGTACATTCGTGTAGTACTAGAGTACATGTGTGTAGTACTACAGTTAAGTACATGTCTGTAGTACTAGAGTACATGTGTGTAGTACTAGAGTACATGTGCATAGTAATAGAGTTAAGTACATGTGTGTAGTACTAGAGTTAAGTACATTTGTGTAGTACTAGAGTTAAGTACATGTGTGTAGTACTAGAGTTAAGTACATGTGTGTAGTACTAGAGTTAAGTACATGTGTGTAGTACTAGAGTTAAGTACATGTGTGTAGTACTAGAGTTAAGTACATGTGTGTAGTACTAGAGTTAAGTACATGTGCGTAGTACTACAGTTAAGTACATGTGTGTAGTACTAGAGGTAAGTACATCTGTGTAGTACTAGAGTTAAGTACATCTGTGTAGTACTCGAGTTAAGTATATGTGTGTAGTACTAGAGTTAAGTACATGTGTGTAGTACTAGAGTTAAGTATATGTGTGTAGTACTAGAGTTAAGTATATGTGTGCACTACTACAGTTAAGTACATCTGTGTAGTACTCGAGTTAAGTATATGTGTGCAGTACTAGAGTTAAGTACATGTGTGTAGTACTAGAGTTAAGTACATGTGTGTAGTACTAGAATTAAGTACATCTGTGCAGTACTAAAATTACGTACATCTGTGTAGTACTAGAGTTAAGTATATGTGTGTAGTACTAGAGGTAAATACATGTGTGTAGTACTAGAATTAAGTATATGTGTGTAGTACTAGAGTTAAGTACATGTCTGTAGTACTAGAGTTAAATTCATGTGTGTAGTACTAGAGTTAAGTATATGTGTGTAGTACTAGAGTTAAGTACATGTGTGTAGTACTAGAGTTAAGTACATGTGTGTAGTACTAGAGTTAAGTACATGTGTGTAGTACTAGAGTTAAGTACATGTGTGTAGTACTAGAGTTAAGTACATGTGTGTAGTACTAGAGTTAAGTACATGTGTGTAGTACTAGAGTTAAGTATATGTGTGTAATACTAGAGTTAAGTACAACTGTGCAGTACTAGAGTTAAGTATATGTGTGTAGTACTAGAGTTAAGTACATGTGTGTACTAGAGTACATGTGAGTAGTACTATAGTTAAGTACATGTGTGTAGTAGTAGAGTCCATTTGTGTTGTACTACAGTACATGTCCGTAGTACTAGAGTTAAGTACATGTGTATAGTACTAGTGTGTAGTACTAGAGTTAAATACATGTGTGTAATACTAGAGTTAAGTACATCTGTGCAGTACTCGAGTTAAGTATATGTGTGTAGTACTATAGTGATGTACATGTGTGTTGTTCTTGAGTTTAGTAGATGTGTGTAGTACTAGAGTTAAGTACATGTGTGTAGTACTAGAGTTAAGTACATCTGTGTAGTACTCGAGTTAAGTATATGTGTGTAGTACTAGAGTACATGTGTGTAGTACTAAAGTTAAGTATATGTGTGTAGTACTAGAGTTAAGTACATGTGTGTAGTACTAGAGTTAAGTACATGTGTGTAGTACTACAGTGACGTACATGTGTGTAGTACTAGAGGTAAGTACATCTGTGTAGTACTAGAGTTAAGTACATATGTGTAGTACTCGAGTTAAGTACATGTGTTTAGTACTAGAGTCCGTGTGTAGTACTAGAGTACATGTGCGTAGTACTAGAGTTACGTACATGTGTGCAGTACTAGAGTTAAGTACATGTGTGCAGTACTAGAGTACATGTGTGTAGTACTAGAGGTAAGTACATCTGTGTAGTACTAGAGTTAAGTACATATGTGTAGTACTCGAGTTAAGTACATGTGTTTAGTACTAGAGTCCGTGTGTAGTACTAGAGTACATGTGCGTAGTACTAGAGTTACGTACATGTGTGCAGTACTAGAGTTAAGTACATGTGTGCAGTACTAGGATACATGTGTGTAGTACTAAAGTTAAGTATGTGTGTAGTACTAGAGTTAAGTACATGTGTGTAGTACTAGAGTTAAGTACATGTGTGTAATACTAGAGTTAAGTACAGCTGTGTAGTACTTGAGTTAAGTATATGTGTGTAGTACTAGAGTTAAGTACATGTGTGTACTAGAGTACATGTGAGTAGTACTATAGTTAAGTACATGTGTGTAGTAGTAGAGTCCATTTGTGTTGTACTACAGTACATGTCCGTAGTACTAGAGTTAAGTATATGTGTGTAGTACTAGAATTAAATACATGTGTGTAGTACTACAGTTAAGTATATGTGTATAGTACTAGAGTTAAGTACATGTGTGTAGTACTAGAGTACATGTGTGTAGTACTAGAGTTAAGTATATGTGTGTAGTACTAGAGTTAAGTACATCCATGTAGTATTTGAGTTAAGTACATGTGTGTAGTACTAGAGTTAAGTACATGTGCGTAGTACTACAGTTAAGTACATGTGTGTAGTACTAGAGGTAAGTACATCTGTGTAGTACTAGAGTTAAGTACATCTGTGTAGTACTGGAGTTAAGTACGTGTGTAGTACTAGAGTTAAGTATATGTGTGTAGTACTAGAGTTAAGTATATGTGTGTAGTACTAGAGTTAAGTATATGTGTGTAGTACTAAAGTTAAATTCATGTGTGTAGTACTAGAGTTAAGTATATGTGTGTAGTACTACAGTTAAGTACATGTGTGTAGTACTAGAGTTAAGTACATGTGTGTAGTACTAGAGTACATGTGTGTAGTACTAGAGTTAAGTACAATGTGCGTAGTACTAGAAATAAGTACATCTGTGTAATACTAGAGGTATGTACAACTGTGCAGTACTAGAGTTAAGTATATGTGTGTAGTACTAGAGTTAAGTACATGTGTGTAGTACTCGAGTTAAGTACATGTGTGTAATATTACAGTTAAGTACAACTGTGGAGTACTAGAGCTAAGTACAACTGTGCAGTTCTTTAGTTAAGTACATGTGTGTAGTACTAGAGTTAAGGACATGTGTGTAGTACTAGAGTACATGTGTGTAGTACTAGAGTTAAGTATATGTGTGTAGTACTAGAGTTAAGTACATCCATGTAGTACTCGAGTTAAGTACATGTGTGTAGTACTAGAGTTAAGTACATGTGTTTAGTACTAGAGTCCGTGTGTAGTACTAGAGTACATGTGCGTAGTACTAGAGTTACGTACATGTGTGCAGTACTAGAGTTAAATACATGTGTGCAGTACTAGAGTACATGTGTGTAGTACTAAAGTTAAGTATATGTGTGTAGTACTAGAGTTAAGTACATGTGTGTAGTACTAGAGTTAAGTACATGTGTGTAATACTAGAGTTAAGTACAGCTGTGTAGTACTCGAGTTAAGTATATGTGTGTAGTACTAGAGTTAAGTACATGTGTGTACTAGAGTACATGTGAGTAGTACTATAGTTAAGTACATGTGTGTAGTAGTAGAGTCCATTTGTGTTGTACTACAGTACATGTCCGTAGTACTAGAGTTAAGTACATGTGTATAGTACTAGTGTGTAGTACTAGAGTTAAATACATGTGTGTAATACTAGAGTTAAGTACATCTGTGCAGTACTCGAGTTAAGTATATGTGTGTAGTACTAGAGTTAAGTACATCTGCGTTGTACTACAGTTAAGTACATGTGTGTAGTACTAGAGGTAAGTACATATGTGTAGTACTAGAGTTAAGTACATCTGTGTAGTACTCGAGTTAAGTATATGTGTGTAGTACTAGAGTACATGTTTGTAGTACTAAAGTTAAGTATATGTGTGTAGTACTAGAGTTAAGTACATGTGTGTAGTACTAGAGTTAAGTACATGTGTGTAGTACTACAGTGACGTACATGTGTGTAGTACTAGAGGTAAGTACATCTGTGTAGTACTAGAGTTAAGTACATATGTGTAGTACTCGAGTTAAGTACATGTGTTTAGTACTAGAGTCCGTGTGTAGTACTAGAGTACATGTGCGTAGTACTAGAGTTACGTACATGTGTGCAGTACTAGAGTTAAGTACATGTGTGCAGTACTAGAGTACATGTGTGTAGTACTAAAGTTAAGTATATGTGTGTAGTACTAGAGTTAAGTACATGTGTGTAGTACTAGAGTTAAGTACATGTGTGTAATACTAGAGTTAAGTACAGCTGTGTAGTCCTCGAGTTAAGTATATGTGTGTAGTACTAGAGTTAAGTACATGTGTGTACTAGAGTACATGTGAGTAGTACTATAGTTAAGTACATGTGTGTAGTAGTAGAGTCCATTTGTGTTGTACTACAGTACATGTCCGTAGTACTAGAATTAAATACATGTGTGTAGTACTACAGTTAAGTATATGTGTATAGTACTAGAGTTAAGTACATGTGTGTAGTACTAGAGTACATGTGTGTAGTACTAGAGTTAAGTATATGTGTGTAGTACTAGAGTTAAGTACATCCATGTAGTATTTGAGTTAAGTACATGTGTGTAGTACTAGAGTTAAGTACATGTGTGTAGTACTAGAGTTAAGTACATGTGTGTAGTACTAGAGGTAAGTACATCTGTGTAGTACTAGAGTTAAGTACATCTGTGTAGTACTCGAGTTAAGTATATGTGTGTAGTACTAGAGTTAAGTACGTGTGTAGTACTAGAGTTAAGTATATGTGTGTAGTACTAGAGTTAAGTATATGTGTGTAGTACTAAAGTTAAATTCATGTGTGTAGTACTAGAGTTAAGTATATGTGTGTAGTACTAGAGTTAAGTACATGTGTGTAGTACTAGAGTTAAGTACATGTGTGTAGTACTAGAGTTAAGTACATGTGTGTAGTACTAGAGTTAAGTACATCTGTGTAGTACTAGAGTTAAGTATATGTGTGTAGTACTAGAGTTAAGTACATGTGTGTAGTACTAGAGTTAAGTATATGTGTGTAGTACTAGAGTTAAGTATATGTGTGTAGTACTAGAGTTAAATACATGTGTGTAGTACTAGAGTTAAGTATATGTGTGTAGTACTAGAGTTAAGTACATGTGTGTAGTACTAGAGTTAAGTACATGTGTGTAGTACTAGAGTTAAGTACATGTGTGTAGTACTAGAGTTAAGTACAATGTGCGTAGTACTAGAAATAAGTACATCTGTGTAATACTAGAGGTATGTACAACTGTGCAGTACTAGAGTTAAGTATATGTGTGTAATACTAGAGTTAAGTACAGCTGTGTAGTACTCGAGTTAAGTATATGTGTGTAGTACTAGAGTTAAGTACATGTGTGTACTAGAGTACATGTGAGTAGTACTATAGTTAAGTACATGTGTGTAGTAGTAGAGTCCATTTGTGTTGTACTACAGTACATGTCCGTAGTACTAGAGTTAAGTACATGTGTATAGTACTAGTGTGTAGTACTAGAGTTAAATACATGTGTGTAATACTAGAGTTAAGTACATCTGTGCAGTACTCGAGTTAAGTATATGTGTGTAGTACTAGAGTTAAGTACATCTGCGTTGTACTACAGTTAAGTACATGTGTGTAGTACTAGAGGTAAGTACATATGTGTAGTACTAGAGTTAAGTACATCTGTGTAGTACTCGAGTTAAGTATATGTGTGTAGTACTAGAGTACATGTTTGTAGTACTAAAGTTAAGTATATGTGTGTAGTACTAGAGTTAAGTACATGTGTGTAGTACTAGAGTTAAGTACATGTGTGTAGTACTACAGTGACGTACATGTGTGTAGTACTAGAGGTAAGTACATCTGTGTAGTACTAGAGTTAAGTACATATGTGTAGTACTCGAGTTAAGTACATGTGTTTAGTACTAGAGTCCGTGTGTAGTACTAGAGTACATGTGCGTAGTACTAGAGTTACGTACATGTGTGCAGTACTAGAGTTAAGTACATGTGTGCAGTACTAGAGTACATGTGTGTAGTACTAAAGTTAAGTATATGTGTGTAGTACTAGAGTTAAGTACATGTGTGTAGTACTAGAGTTAAGTACATGTGTGTAATACTAGAGTTAAGTACAGCTGTGTAGTACTCGAGTTAAGTATATGTGTGTAGTACTAGAGTTAAGTACATGTGTGTACTAGAGTACATGTGAGTAGTACTATAGTTAAGTACATGTGTGTAGTAGTAGAGTCCATTTGTGTTGTACTACAGTACATGTCCGTAGTACTAGAATTAAATACATGTGTGTAGTACTACAGTTAAGTATATGTGTATAGTACTAGAGTTAAGTACATGTGTGTAGTACTAGAGTACATGTGTGTAGTACTAGAGTTAAGTATATGTGTGTAGTACTAGAGTTAAGTACATCCATGTAGTATTTGAGTTAAGTACATGTGTGTAGTACTAGAGTTAAGTACATGTGTGTAGTACTACAGTTAAGTACATCTGTGTAGTACTAGAGGTAAGTACATCTGTGTAGTACTAGAGTTAAGTACATCTGTGTAGTACTCGAGTTAAGTATATGTGTGTAGTACTAGAGTTAAGTACATGTGTGTAGTACTAGAGTTAAGTATATGTATGTAGTACTAGAGTTAAGTATATGTGTGTAGTACTAGAGTTAAATACATGTGTGTAGTACTAGAGTTAAGTATATGTGTGTAGTACTAGAGTTAAGTACATGTGTGTAGTACTAGAGTTAAGTACATGTGTGTAGTACTAGAGTACATGTGTATAGTTCTAGAGTTAAGTACATGTGCGTAGTACTAGAATTAAGTACATCTGTGTAATACTAGAGTTATGTACAACTGTGCAGTACTAGAGTTAAGTATATGTGTGTAGTACTAGAGTTAAGTACATGTGTGTAGTACTCGAGTTAAGTACATGTGTGTAATATTACAGTTAAGTACAACTGTGGAGTACTAGAGCTAAGTACAACTGTGCAGTTCTTTAGTTAAGTACATGTGTGTAGTACTAGAGTTAAGGACATGTGTGTAGTACTAGAGTACATGTGTGTAGTACTAGAGTTAAGTATATGTGTGTAGTACTAGAGTTAAGTACATCCATGTAGTACTCGAGTTAAGTACATGTGTGTAGTACTAGAGTTAAGTACATGTGTTTAGTAGTAGAGTCCGTGTGTAGTACTAGAGTACATGTGCGTAGTACTAGAGTTACGTACATGTGTGCAGTACTAGAGTTAAATACATGTGTGCAGTACTAGAGTACATGTGTGTAGTACTAAAGTTAAGTATATGTGTGTAGTACTAGAGTTAAGTACATGTGTGTAGTACTAGAGTTAAGTACATGTGTGTAATACTAGAGTTAAGTACAGCTGTGTAGTACTCGAGTTAAGTATATGTGTGTAGTACTAGAGTTAAGTACATGTGTGTACTAGAGTACATGTGAGTAGTACTATAGTTAAGTACATGTGTGTAGTAGTAGAGTCCATTTGTGTTGTACTACAGTACATGTCCGTAGTACTAGAGTTAAGTACATGTGTATAGTACTAGTGTGTAGTACTAGAGTTAAATACATGTGTGTAATACTAGAGTTAAGTACATCTGTGCAGTACTCGAGTTAAGTATATGTGTGTAGTACTAGAGTTAAGTACATCTGCGTTGTACTACAGTTAAGTACATGTCTGTAGTACTAGAGGTAAGTACATATGTGTAGTACTAGAGTTAAGTACATCTGTGTAGTACACGAGTTAAGTATATGTGTGTAGTACTAGAGTACATGTGTGTAGTACTAAAGTTAAGTATATGTGTGTAGTACTAGAGTTAAGTACATGTGTGTAGTACTAGAGTTAAGTACATGTGTGTAGTACTACAGTGACGTACATGTGTGTAGTACTAGAGGTAAGTACATCTGTGTAGTACTAGAGTTAAGTACATATGTGTAGTACTCGAGTTAAGTACATGTGTTTAGTACTAGAGTCCGTGTGTAGTACTAGAGTACATGTGCGTAGTACTAGAGTTACGTACATGTGTGCAGTACTAGAGTTAAGTACATGTGTGCAGTACTAGAGTACATGTGTGTAGTACTAAAGTTAAGTATATGTGTGTAGTACTAGAGTTAAGTACATGTGTGTAGTACTAGAGTTAAGTACATGTGTGTAATACTAGAGTTAAGTACAGCTGTGTAGTACTCGAGTTAAGTATATGTGTGTAGTACTAGAGTTAAGTACATGTGTGTACTAGAGTACATGTGAGTAGTACTATAGTTAAGTACATGTGTGTAGTAGTAGAGTCCATTTGTGTTGTACTACAGTACATGTCCGTAGTACTAGAATTAAATACATGTGTGTAGTACTACAGTTAAGTATATGTGTATAGTACTAGAGTTAAGTACATGTGTGTAGTACTAGAGTACATGTGTGTAGTACTAGAGTTAAGTATATGTGTGTAGTACTAGAGTTAAGTACATCCATGTAGTATTCGAGTTAAGTACATGTGTGTAGTACTAGAGTTAAGTACATGTGTGTAATACTAGAGTTAAGTGCATGTGTGTAGTACTAGAGTACATGTGCGTAGTACTAGAGTCACGTACATGTGTTTAGGACTAGAGTTAAGTACATGTGTGTAGTACTAGAATTAAGTACATGTGTGTAATACTCGAGTTAAGTACAGCTGTGTAGTACTCGAGTTAAGTATATGTCTGTAGTACTAGAGTTAAGTACATGTGCGTAGTACTAGAATTAAGTACATGTGTGTAGTACTATAGTTAAGTACATGTGTGTAGTAGTAGAGTTAAGGACATGTGTGTAGTACTAGAGTACATGTGTGTAGTACTAGAGTTAAGTACAATGTGCGTAGTACTAGAAATAAGTACATCTGTGTAATACTAGAGGTATGTACAACTGTGCAGTACTAGAGTTAAGTATATGTGTGTAGTACTAGAGTTAAGTACATGTGTGTAGTACTAGAGTTAAGTACATGTGTATAATATTAGAGTTAAGTACAACTGTGGTGTACTGGAGCTAAGTACAACTGTGCAGTTCTTTAGTTAAGTATATGTGTGTAGTACTAGAGTTAAATACATGTGTGTAGTACTAGAGTTAAGTACAATGTGCGTAGTACTAGAAATAAGTACATCTGTGTAATACTAGAGGTATGTACAACTGTGCAGTACTAGAGTTAAGTATATGTGTGTAGTACTAGAGTTAAGTACATGTGTGTAGTACTAGAGTTAAGTACATGTGTATAATATTAGAGTTAAGTACAACTGTGGTGTACTGGAGCTAAGTACAACTGTGCAGTTCTTTAGTTAAGTATATGTGTGTAGTACTAGAGTTAAGTACATGTGTGTAGTACTAGAGTACATGTGTGTAGTACGAGAGTACATGTGCGTAGTACTAGAGTTAAGTACAATGTGCGTAGTACTAGAAATAAGTACATCTGTGTAATACTAGAGGTATGTACAACTGTGCAGTACTAGAGTTAAGTATATGTGTGTAGTACTAGAGTTAAGTACATGTGTGTAGTACTAGAGTTAAGTACATGTGTATAATATTAGAGTTAAGTACAACTGTGGTGTACTGGAGCTAAGTACAACTGTGCAGTTCTTTAGTTAAGTATATGTGTGTAGTACTAGAGTTAAGTACATGTGTGTAGTACTAGAGTACATGTGTGTAGTACGAGAGTACATGTGCGTAGTACTAGAGTTAAGTACATGTGTGTAGTACTATAGTCCATGTGTGTAGTACTAGAGTTAAGTATATGTGTGTAATACTAGAGTTAAGTACATGTGTGTAGTACTAGAGTTAAGTACATGTCTGTAATACTAGAGTTTAGTACATCTGTGTAGTACTAGAGTTAAGTATATGTGTGTAGTAATAGCGTTCAGTACATGTCTGTAGTACTAGAGTTAAGTACATGTGTGTAGTACTAGCGTTAAGTACATGTGTGTAGTGTAGTGTGTAATCCTGTAGTGTAGTGTGTAATCCTGACTTTAGAAGTAAAAACTTGTTATGTTGTTATGCTACGGCATTACAATGCATTCTGGTGATGTTGTGGAAAAACTACAAAAGATGTAAATGCCATTTTTGCTGTGCATGTAGGGCTTTGGGAACTGTCCAGAACACATTTGGAGTCTTGGTTCTATCTCGTTCTGAGCTGAAGTTATAACCGTTATCATCTTTTTATGCCGGCAAATTGCTTTTGAGCGCAGACAAAGCATTGTGAGACAATGTATGCAATCCTGACTTTAGAAGTAAAAACTTGTTAAAACTACACTGTGTGGAGGCTACTCATGCTAAAACTACATGAGTTTAGGCTTAAACATGCTGATAAATAGAATTTTGTGGCCAGGATAACCCTATGGCTTCTATGCTTTACAATGCATTCTGGCTGAACATATCAAGTGAAGTTGTGGAAAAATTACAAAAGATGTCAATGCCATTTTTGCTGTGTAAGTAGGGCTTTGGGACCTGTACAAAATACATTTGGAATCTTGGTTCTATCTCATTCTATGCTGAAGTTATAACCGTTGTCATCTTTTTATGACCGCAAATTGCTTTTCAGCGCATAATAAGCATTCTGAGACCATGTATGCAATCCTGACTTTAGAAGTAAAAACTTGTTAAAATTACACTGTGTGGAGGCTTCTAATGCTAAAATCACATGATTTTACGCTTAAACATTCTGATAAATAGAATTTTGTGGCCAGGATAGCCCTATGGCTCCTATGCGTTACAATGCATTCTGACTGAACATAACAAGTGAAGTTGTGGAAAAACTACAAAAGTGATCAATGCCATTTTTGCTGTGTAAGTAGGGCTTTGGGACCTGTACAAAATACATTTGGAATCTTGGTTCTATCTCATTCTATGCTGAAGTTATAACCGTTGTCATCTTTTTATGACCGCAAATTGCTTTTCAGCGCATAATAAGCATTCTGAGACCATGTATGCAATCCTGACTTTAGAAGTAAAAACTTGTTAAAACTACACTGTGTGGAGGCTTCTCATGCTAAAATTACCTGATTTTAGGCTTAAACATGCTGATAAATAGAATTTTGTGGCCAGGATAGCCCTATGGCTTCTATGCGTTACAACGCATTCTGGCTGAACATAAGTGAAGTTGTGGAAAAACTACAAAAGATGTCAATGCCATTTTTGCTGTGCCATTAGGGCTTTGGGACTTTTACAAAATACATTTGGAATCTTGGTTCTATCTCCTTCTGTGCTGAAGTTATAACCGTTGTCATCTTTTTATGACCGCAAATTGCTTTTCAGCGCATAATAAGCATTCTGAGACAATGTATGCAATCCTGACTTTAGAAGTAAAAACTTGTTAAAACTA
This sequence comes from Odontamblyopus lacepedii, assembly GCA_034769755.1. Lineage (NCBI taxonomy): Eukaryota > Metazoa > Chordata > Actinopteri > Gobiiformes > Gobiidae > Odontamblyopus > Odontamblyopus lacepedii. The sequence goes on along the minus strand of JAVCWC010000025.1, from coordinate 70,043 downwards.
CACTGTGTGGAGGCTTCTCATGCTAAAATTACCTGATTTTAGGCTTAAACATGCTGATAAATAGAATTTTGTGGCCAGGATAGCCCTATGGCTTCTATGCGTTACAATGCTTTCTGGCTGAACATATCAAGTGAAGTTGTGGAAAAACTACAAAAGATGTCAATGCCATTTTTGCTGTGTAAGTAGGGCTTTGGGACCTGTACAAAATACATTTGGAATCTTGGTTCTATCTCATTCTATGCTGAAGTTATAACCGTTATCATCTTTTTATGACCGCAAATTGCTTTTCAGCGCATAATAAGCATTCTGAGACCATGTATGCAATCCTGACTTTAGAAGTAAAAACTTGTTAAAACTACACTGTGTGGAGGCTTCTAAAGCTAAAATCACATGATTTTACGCTTAAACATGCTGATAAATAGAATTTTGTGGCCAGGATAGCCCTATGGCTTCTATGCGTTACAATGCATTCTGGCTGAACATATCAAGTGAAGTTGTGGAAAAACTACAAAAGATGTCAATGCCATTTTTGCTGTGTAAGTAGGGCTTTGGGACCTGTACAAAATACATTTAGAATCTTGGTTCTATCTCATTCTATGCTGAAGTTATAACCGTTGTCATCTTTTTATGACCGCAAATTGCTTTTCAGCGCATAATAAGCATTCTGAGACAATGTGTGCAATCCTAACTTTAGAAGTAAAAACTTGTTAAAACTACACTGTGTGGAGGCTTCTCATGCTAAAACTACATGAGTTTAGGCTTAAAAATGCTGATAAATAGAATTTTGTGGCAAGGATAGCCCTATGGCTTCTATGCGTTACAACGCATTCTGGCTGAACATAAGTGAAGTTGTGGAAAAACTACAAAAGATGTCAATGCCATTTTTGCTGTGCCATTAGGGCTTTGGGACTTTTACAAAATACATTTGGAATCTTGGTTCTATCTCCTTCTGTGCTGAAGTTATAACCGTTGTCATCTTTTTATGACCGCAAATTGCTTTTCAGCGCATAATAAGCATTCTGAGACAATGTATGCAATCCTGACTTTAGAAGTAAAAACTTGTTAAAACTACACTGTGTGGAGGCTTCTCATGCTAAAATTACCTGATTTTAGGCTTAAACATGCTGATAAATAGAATTTTGTGGCCAGGATAGCCCTATGGCTTCTATGCGTTACAATGCTTTCTGGCTGAACATATCAAGTGAAGTTGTGGAAAAACTACAAAAGATGTCAATGCCATTTTTGCTGTGTAAGTAGGGCTTTGGGACCTGTACAAAATACATTTGGAATCTTGGTTCTATCTCATTCTATGCTGAAGTTATAACCGTTATCATCTTTTTATGACCGCAAATTGCTTTTCAGCGCATAATAAGCATTCTGAGACCATGTATGCAATCCTGACTTTAGAAGTAAAAACTTGTTAAAACTACACTGTGTGGAGGCTTCTAAAGCTAAAATCACATGATTTTACGCTTAAACATGCTGATAAATAGAATTTTGTGGCCAGGATAGCCCTATGGCTTCTATGCGTTACAATGCATTCTGGCTGAACATATCAAGTGAAGTTGTGGAAAAACTACAAAAGATGTCAATGCCATTTTTGCTGTGTAAGTAGGGCTTTGGGACCTGTACAAAATACATTTGGAATCTTGGTTCTATCTCATTCTATGCTGAAGTTATAACCGTTGTCATCTTTTTATGACCGCAAATTGCTTTTCAGCGCATAATAAGCATTCTGAGACAATGTGTGCAATCCTGACTTTAGAAGTAAAAACTTGTCAAAACTACACTGTGTGGAGGCTTCTCATGCTAAAACTACATGAGTTTAGGCGTAAACATGCTGATAAATAGAATTTTGTGGCCAGGATAGCCCTATGGCTTCTATGCGTTACAATGCATTCTGGCTGAACATAAGTGAAGTTGTGGAAAAACTACAAAAGATGTCAATGCCATTTTGCTGTGCCATTAGGGCTTTGGGACCTTTACAAAATACATTTGGAATCTTGGTTCTATCTCCTTCTGTGCTGAAGTTATAACCTTTATCATCTTTTTATGCCCGCAAATTGCTTTTCAGCGCATAATAAGCATTCTGAGACAATGTGTGCAATCCTGACTTTAGAAGTAAGAACTTGTTAAAACTACACTGTGTGGAGGCTTCTCATGCTAAAATTACATGATTTTAGGGTTAAGTCTAGTACTAAACACGTACTTCACTCTAGTACTGCGCAGTTGTACATAACTCTACTATTCCACGGATGTACTTAATTCTAGTACTACACACATGTACTTAACCCTAGTTACTACACACATATACTTAACTCTAGTACTAAACACATGTACTTAACTCTAGTACTACACACATATACTTAACTCGAGTACTACACACGTACTTAACTCTAGTACTGCACAGTTGTACATAACTCTAGCATTACACGGATGTATTTAATTCTAGTTTTACACATATATACGTAACTCTAGTACTACACACATGTACTCTAGTACTACACACATGTACTTAACTCTAGTACTACAGACATGTACTGAACGCTAGTACTACACACATATACGTAACTCTAGTACTACACAGATGTACTAAACTCTAGTATTACAGACATGTACTTAACTCTAGTACTACACACATGGAGTCTAGTACTACACACATGTACTTAACTCTAGTACTACGCACATGTACTCTCGTACTACACACATGTACTCTAGTACTACACGCATGTACTTAACTCTAGTACTGCACAGTTGTACTTAACTCTAGTATTACACACAGCGACTTAAATCTAGTATTACACACATGTACTTAACTCTAGTATTACACACATATACTTAACTCCAGTACTACGCACATGTACTCTAGTACTACACACATGGAGTCTAGTACTACACACATGTACTTAACTCTAGTACTACGCACATGTACTCTCGTACTACACACATGTACTCTAGTACTACACACATGTACTTAACTCTAGTACTGCACAGTTGTACTTAACTCTAGTATTACACACATCTACTTAAATCTAGTACTACACACATGTACTTAACTCTAGTACTACACACATGTACTTAACTCTAGTACTACAGACATGTACTGAACGCTAGTACTACACACATATACGTAACTCTAGTACTACACAGATGTACTAAACTCTAGTATTACAGACATGTACTCTAGTACTACACACATGTACTTAACTCTAGTACTACGCACATGTACTCTAGTACTACACACATGGAGTCTAGTACTACACACATGTACTTAACTCTAGTACTACGCACATGTACTCTCGTACTACACACATGTACTCTAGTACTACACACATGTACTTAACTCTAGTACTGCACAGTTGTACTTAACTCTAGTATTACACACATCTACTTAAATCTAGTACTACACACATGTACTTAACTCTAGTACTACACACATGTACTTAACTCTAGTACTACACACATATACTTAACTCTAGTACTACACACATGTACTTAACTCTAGTACTACACACATATACTTAACTGGAGTACTACACAGATGTACTTAACTCTAGTATTACACACATGTACTTAACTCTAGTACTGCACACATGTACTCTAGTACTACACACATGTACTTAACTCTAGTACTACACACATGTACTTAACTCTAGTACTACACACATGTACGTAACTCTAGTACTACGCACATGTACTCTAGTACTACACACATGGAGTCTAGTACTACACACATGTATTTAACTCTAGTACTACGCACATGTACTCTCGTACTACACACATGTACTCTAGTACTACACACATGTACTTAACTCTAGTACTGCACAGTTGTACTTAACTCTAGTATTACACACATCTACTTAAATCTAGTACTACACACATGTACTTAACTCTAGTACTACACACATGTACTTAACTCTAGTACTACAGACATGTACTGAACGCTAGTACTACACACATATACGTAACTCTAGTACTACACAGATGTACTAAACTCTAGTATTACAGACATGTACTCTAGTACTACACACATGTACTTAACTCTAGTACTACGCACATGTACTCTAGTACTACACACATGGAGTCTAGTACTACACACATGTACTTAACTCTAGTACTACGCACATGTACTCTCGTACTACACACATGTACTCTAGTACTACACACATGTACTTAACTCTAGTACTGCACAGTTGTACTTAACTCTAGTATTACACACATCTACTTAAATCTAGTACTACACACATGTACTTAACTCTAGTACTACACACATGTACTTAACTCTAGTACTACACACATATACTTAACTCTAGTACTACACACATGTACTTAACTCTAGTACTACGCACATGTACTCTAGTACTACACACATGGAGTCTAGTACTACACACATGTACTTAACTCTAGTACTACACACATGTACGTAACTCTAGTACTACGCACATGTACTCTAGTACTACACACATGGAGTCTAGTACTACACACATGTATTTAACTCTAGTACTACGCACATGTACTCTCGTACTACACACATGTACTCTAGTACTACACACATGTACTTAACTCTAGTACTGCACAGTTGTATTTAACTCTAGTATTACACACATCTACTCAAATCTAGTACTACACACATGTACTTAACTCTAGTATTACACACATGTACTTAACTCTAGTATTACACACATGTACTTAACTCTAGTACTACACACATATACTTAACTCTAGTACTACACACATGTACTCTAGTACTACACACATGGACTCTAGTACTACACACATGTACATAACTCTAGTACTACGCACATGAACTCTAGTACAATGCACATGTACTACACACATGTACATAACTCTAGTACTACGCACATGTACATAACTCTAGTACTACGCACATGAACTCTAGTACTACACACATGTACTTAACTGTAGTACTGCACAGTTGTACTTAACTCTAGTACTACACACATGTACTTAACTCTAGTACTACACACATGTACTTAACTCTAGTACTGCAAAGTTGTACTTAACTCTAGTACTACACATATGTACTTAACTCTAGCACTACACACATGTACTTATCTCTAGTACTACACATGTACTCTAGTACTACACACATGTACTTAACTCTAGTACTACACACATGTACTTAACTCTAGTACTACACACATGTACTTAACTCTAGTACTACACACATGTACTCTAGTACTACACACATATACTCTAGTACTACACACATGTACTTAACTCTAGTACTACACACATGTACTCTATTACTACACACATGTACTCTAGTACTACACACATGTACTTAACTCTAGTACTGCACAGTTGTATTTAACTCTAGTATTACACACATGTACTTAACTCTAGTACTACACACATGTACTTAACTCTAGTACTACACACATGTACTCTAGAACTACACACATGTACTTAACTCTAGTACTACACACATGTACTTAACTCTAGTACTACACACATATACTTAACTCTAGTACTACACAGATGTACTTAACTCTAGTATTACACACATGTACTTAACTCTAGTACTACACACATGTACTCTAGTACTACACACATGTACTTAACTCTAGTACTACACACATGTACTTAACTCTAGTACTACGCACATGTACTCTAGTACTACACACATGGACTCTAGCACTACACACATGTACTTAACTCTAGTACTACGCACATGTACTGAACGCTAGTACTACACACATGTACTCTAGTACTACACACACTTAACTCTAGTACTACGCACATGTACTCTAGTACTACATACATGTACTTAACTCTAGTACTACACACATGTACTCTAGTACTACACACATGTAGTTAACTCTAGTACTACACACATGTACTCTAGTACTACACACATGTACTTAACTCTAGTACTACACACATGTACTTAACTCTAGTACTACAGACATGTACTGAACGCTAGTACTACACACATATACTTAACTCTAGTACTACACAGATGTACTAAACTCTAGTATTACAGACATGTACTTAACTCTAGTACTACACACATGTACTTAACTCTAGTATTACACACATGTACTTAACTCTAGTACTACACACATGGAGTCTAGTACTACACACATGTACTTAACTCTAGTACTACTCACATCTACTGCATACTACACACATGTACTCTAGTACTACACGCATGTACTTAACTCTAGTACTGCACAGTTGTACTTAACTCTAGTATTACACACATCTACTTAAATCTAGTATTACACACATGTACTTAACTCTAGTACTACACACATGTACTTAACTCTAGTACTACACACATATACTTAACTCTAGTACTACACACATGTACTTAACTCTAGTACTACGCACATGTACTCTAGTACTACACACATGGAGTCTAGTACTACACACATGTACTTAACTCTAGTACTACACACATGTACGTAACTCTAGTACTACGCACATGTACTCTAGTACTACACACATGGAGTCTAGTACTACACACATGTATTTAACTCTAGTACTACGCACATGTACTGTACTCATTACTACACACATGTACTCTAGTACTACACACATGTACTTAACTCTAGTACTGCACAGTTGTATTTAACTCTAGTATTACACACATCTACTTAAATCTAGTACTACACACATGTACTTAACTCTAGTACTACACACATGTACTTAACTCTAGTACTACACACATATACTTAACTCTAGTACTACACAGATGTACTTAACTCTAGTATTACACACATGTACTTAACTCTAGTACCACACACATGTACTCTAGGACTACACACATGTACTTAACTCTCGTACTGCACAGTTGTACTTAACTCTAGTATTACACACATGTACTTAACTCTAGTACTGCACACATGTACTCTACTACTACACACATGTATTCAATTCTAGTACTACACGCATGTACTTAACTCTAGTACTACGCACATGTACTCTAGTACTACACACATGGACTCTAGCACTACACACATGTACTTAACTCTAGTACTACGCACATGTACTCTAGTACTACACACATGTACTCTAGTACTACACACACTTAACTCTAGTACTACGCACATGTACTCTAGTACTACATACATGTACTTAACTCTAGTACTACACACATGTACTCTAGTACTACACACATGTACTTAACTCTAGTACTACACACATGTACTCTAGTACTACACACATGTACTTAACTCTAGTACTACACACATGTACTTAACTCTAGTACTACAGACATGTACTGAACGCTAGTACTACACACATATACTTAACTCTAGTACTACACAGATGTACTAAACTCTAGTATTACAGACATGTACTTAACTCTAGTACTACACACATGTACTTAACTCTAGTATTACACACATGTACTTAACTCTAGTACTACACACATGGAGTCTAGTACTACACACATGTACTTAACTCTAGTACTACGCACATGTACTCTCGTACTACACACATGTACTTAAGTCTAGTACTGCACAGTTGTACTTAACTCTAGTATTACACACATCTACTCAAATCTAGTACTACACACATGTACTTAACTCTAGTACTACACACATATACTTAACTCTAGTACTACACACATGTACTTAACTCTAGTACTACACACATATACTTAACTCGAGTACTACACAGATGTACTTAACTCTAGTATTACACACATGTACTTAACTCTAGTACTGCACACATGTACTCTAGTACTACACACATGTACTTAACTCTAGTACTACACACATGTACGTAACTCTAGTACTACGCACATGTACTCTAGTACTACACACATGGACTCTAGCACTACACACATGTACTTAACTCTAGTACTACGCACATGTACTCTCGTACTACACACATGTACTCTAGTACTAGACACACTTAACTCTAGTACTACACACATATACTCTAGTACTACACACATGTACTTAACTCTAGTACTACACACATGTACTCTAGTACTACACACATGTACTTAACTCTAGTACTACACACATGTACTCTAGTACTACACACATGTACTTAACTCTAGTACTACACACATGTACTTAACTCTAGTACTACAGACATGTACTGAACGCTAGTACTACACACATATACTTAACTCTAGTACTACACAGATGTACTAAACTCTAGTATTACAGACATGTACTTAACTCTAGTACTACACACATGTACTTAACTCTAGTATTACACACATATACTTAACTCTAGTACTACACACATGGAGTCTAGTACTACACACATGTACTTAACTCTAGTACTACACACATGTACGTAACTCTAGTACTACGCACATGTACTCTAGTACTACACACATGGACTCTAGCACTACACACATGTACTTAACTCTAGTACTACGCACATGTACGTACTACATGTACACACATGTATTACAGACACTTAACTCTAGTACTACGCACATGTACTCTAGTACTACACACATGTACTTAACTCTAGTACTACACACATGTACTCTAGTACTACACACATGTACTTAACTCTAGAACTACACACATATACTTAACTCGAGTACTACACAGATGTACTTAACTCTAGTACTACACACATGTACTTAACTCTAGTACTACACACATATACTTAACTAGAGTACTACACAGATGTACTCTAGTACTACACACATGTACTTAACTCTAGTACTACACACATGTACGTAACTCTAGTACTACGCACATGTACTCTAGTACTACACACATGGACTCTAGCACTACACACATGTACTTAACTCTAGTACTACACACATGTACTCTAGTACTACACACATGTACACTAGTATTACAGACACTTAACTCTAGTACTACGCACATGTACTCTAGTACTACACACATGTACTTAACTCTAGTACTACACACATGTACTCTAGTACTACACACATGTACTTAACTCTAGAACTACACACATATACTTAACTCGACTACTACACAGATATACTTAACTCTAGTATTACACACATGTACTTAACTCTAGTACTGCACACATGTACTCTAGTACTACACACATGTACTTAACTCTACTACTGCACAGTTGTACATAACTTGAGTATTACACGGATGTACTTATTTCTAGTACTACGCACATGTACTTAACTCTATTACTACACACATGTACTTAACTCTAGTACTACACGGATGTACTGTGATAAGATTTTATGTGTAATTCATTTATCAAAATGTATCTTGAAATCCTATCAAAATTACATGCTGTATTGTGCTGACCATGGTTTAATAATAATAATAATAATAATAATAATGCATCAGTTTTATATAGCGCTTTTCTGGACACTCAAAGACGCTTTACAGAGCATTATTCATTCACTCCATACCCGGTTGTGGTAAACTACTATTGTAGCTACAGCTGCCCTGGGGCAGACTGACGGAAGCGAGGCTACCAATCTGCGCCATTGGCCCCTCCGACTAGCCCATATGCAAGATTGAGTGAAGAGTTGCATGGATTAGTTAGGGCAGTGAAAGAGACTACTATTGAGGAAGCAAAAAGGACAGCACAATCTGGGGCGAGGCCAAAACACCCACATGCGACCCGACAGGCCACGGGAGTACCCATCTCGCCACCTCCAAGATACAAAGAGCACTACGTTAGGCAGAGGAAACCCAAAAAGACACAGGGAAAGACAGCCACATTCTACACCTCACCCAACCCATGGACTGAAATGACTAGTGAGGACGAGGACGAAAATAACGAAAGGGAACCTGCCCTAGGGACGTTCCCGATGATAGCCCTCCCAACGCCGGGAGGAGAGGGAGGAGATACTACATTAGTTTACAGGACTTGGACACAGAGGGATGTAAAAGAAGCACTTGAGGGAGTGACAAAACCTAGTGAGGACATAGAACAATGTATTACTGACATGGAAAATTTGCAAAAAAGTTATCCCTTAGATGGCTTGGAAGTGCAGCAAGCACTGATGACACTGACGGGACAGAAATGGACAATGGTAAGGGGGGACTTTACAGGCACTCGACCAGATGCACAAAATGCAGGACGAGGTGAAAAAATCCCACACGACGCTGTCCTCGATGCAGTACGAGGCGCGGTGTGGCCAAATATGTGCCAGGTGTATGCCAGGCATGCAAATTACTCCATTATACAACAGACAAAACAGAAAGACGGGGAACCAGTACAAGATTTCAGATGTAGAATGACAGAGGTATTCAAGACACAAAGCGGGATCCCAGAAACCCAAGAAGTAGACGGGGCCTTCCAACAGCAATTAAAAATGTCCATCTTAGGAGGGCTCCACCAACCCATACAAGAGTGGCTCAAAAAGAATTTTGTTGGCCTCCCCACGGCCTCACTCGCAGATTTTATGACACACGCAGTGCACGCAGAAACGGTGATAAAGAGAAAGGCCAGCCAGAAGCCCATTCCCACGTTTGTTGTACAATCAGAAGCCTATGTAACAGAAAGGTCAGGAGGAAGAAGGTACAGGAAGTCAAGAGGTACAGGTAGACCTACAGGAGGAAGGTTAGACAAGCAAAAGGACATTGACAGGTCGGAAGGAAGGTGTTACATATGCCACAAGAAGGGCCATTTGGCGCGAGATTGCGACAAAGGAAAGAATAGAGAGGATGATGACAGTGATGAGGAAGAAGGAACCAGAAGGCAGAGACGAGACGCGTGACTAACACCATACACAGACACACAGAGTGAACATCCACACCCAGACACACCAGATAGACAGGAGCATATAGGAGAAGACACACCACTTACACTGGATATGACAGAAGAGCCAGCAGAACTATACTTAACCGCAGAACAATCAGATAATAGAGTAAGACCAGAACTAACATTATTTGTAAATGGCAAACCCATGCTGTTCCTGGTAGACTCAGGAGCAGAACGCACAGTCATTCGTGATGACAGGGGAATGGGAACCAATGGGAAAACAATCCGAGTGGTATCAGCGAGTGGCCAAATACAATCAAATAACATAAGCAAGCCTATATCATTCGCCCTAGCAGAGGAAGAACCGCCCGTACTGTGTGAAGTGGTCCTATCTCCACAGTGCCCCCATAATTTATTAGGACGGGACCTAATGCTCATGCTAGAAGTAAGTGTCTACCCCACTCTAGGAGGGGTCATGAAGGCGGGTAGATGCCCACTCAAGGACAAAGACCTAGAGGCACTAGTTGTGGAAGGTGACGGACCATGCCATTATTGGTGGTCCCTAGATATCCCCACTAAAGACCCCACACACACAGCATCCCAACTCGTGAAAACGGCAAAAACAATAGCCAAAGGAGATTCAGATTTTATGAGCAAAAACGACTTACACATGACCTTAAGGTTCAAAGGCACCTCAGGCCCAGACTGGAGATACGACAAAGCAGTACACAATTTAGGTCCACAATGTGTGCTACTGACTCACATGTACTATAAAGATGCGACAGTGCTCTGTGATATTGACGTAGGTCAGACAGTAACCTATCTGATGCCAATCCCCGGCAGACGACATGTTTCGCTAGCCAAAGGAAAACGACAAAAATGGTCTGATCTAGGGGCAGACGCACAGGCAGCAAGGAGACTCACTGATTGGAAGGCAACAAAAGACGAGGGAGAACAGTTTAGTCCAAGCTCAGGATGGATAGGAAACTAAACTACCGACTTACCCTCACACCCGCCACACACCTCGCAGAGAGAGGAGCAGGCCTGCGCATGGATGAATGGGTGATATAGAGCAACTCCCATTGACAGTTGAAGAGGAAGAGGCATTGAAAGATGTACCAGATAAGGTGTGGAGTCAAGGGCCATCAGATGTAGGACTCATGCTGGGGGCCGAGCCAGTAGTAATAACAGGAAAGACAGAATACAGGCCAAAATTAAGACGCAGTTAAAACCAGACGCAGAAGATGGAATTAAACCTGTAATAGAGGGTCTAAAAAAGGCAGGAGTAGTGGTTGCTTGCCCAGACGCTACATGCAACACACCAATCTTCCCAGTAAAGAAGGCTCCACCCTCACTAGCATGGCGAATGATTCAAGATTTAAGAGCAGTAAACGAAGCAATTGCTCAAAGAGCACCCAATGTCCCAAACCCACACACTTTGCTGAACTCAATTCGAACCACAGCATCACACTTTTCAGTGATTGACCTAAGTAATGCATTTTTCAGCATACCAGTTGAAAAAGAGAGCCAGAAATGGTTTGGGTTCACATATAGGGGAGAAAAGCTGACATTTGCCAGACTCCCACAAGGATTATGTATATCGCCAACCGTGTTTTCACAGTGCATCACAAACTGTCTCGCAGGATTTGATCCCCCAGGAGGCAGCCAAATTCTAGTATACGTAGATGACTTCCTAGTAGTTGGAGACACGGAAAAAACATGCAGGCAAGATACATTAGCCTTACTAAAATACCTAGGCGAGACAGGAAACAAAGTTGAGCAAAGATAAACTGCAGCTTTGGAAGCAGGAGGTCAAATACCTGGGTCACACTGTGACATCACAAGGCAGGGCCGTCTGCTCCCAAAGAAAGGCAGCCATTTTACAGGCACCAAAACCGTTGACAAAGAAACAAATGATGTCATTCCTTGGATTGTGCAATTACTGTCGCAGTTGGCTACTAGACTATGCCATACTAGTAAGGCCGCTACAAGATTTGATGTATAACACACCCATGGCAATGAAAGATCCACTGATTTGGACGCCAGAAGCAGAAGCAGCGTTTTGCGTGCTTAAAGCACTCCCCTGACAAGAGGAGACGTAGTGTTTGTAGATGGGTCGGCAAAAAAGATTGAAATGGGCTAAAATCAAGTCGGATATGGAGTCACAACAGAACATAAAGTGTTAAAACAAGGCAAATTACCATCTAACCTCTCTGCAACAAGCAGCAGAATTAGTGGCACTAACAGAGGCATGTAAATTATATGCAGGTAAAGCAGTAACAATATACACGGACAGCCAATATGCATACGGAACCGCATACACATATTTTGCCAACAATGGAAACACCGTGGTTTTAAAACTTCCACAGGAAAGCCAGTCATGCATGCCAATCTATTACAAGACAACAAGACAAGTCCATGTGTGTAGTACTAGAGTACATGGGTGTAGTACTAGAGTACATGTGTGTAGTACTACAGTTAAGTACATGTGTGTAGTACTAGAGAACATGTGTGTAGTACTAGAGTACATGTGTGTAGTACTAAAGTTAAGTACATGTGCGTAGTACTAGAGTTACGTACATGTGTGTAGTACTAGAGTTAAGTATATGTGTGTAGTACAAGAGTTAAGTACATGTGTGTAGTACTAGAGTTAAGTACATGTGTGTAATACTAGAGTTAAGTACAGCTGTGTAGTACTGATCTAGTAAGTACATTTGTGCATTTAAGTATATGTGTACTAGTACATGTGTGTAGTACTAGAGGTAAGTACATTTATAGTACTAGTGTGTAGTACTAGAGTTAAGTACATGTGTGTAGAGTTAAGTACGTGTGTACTAGAGTTAAGTACATGTGTTTAGTAGTATACATGTGTGTAGTAGTACATGTGTGTAGTACTAGAATTAAGTACATGTGTGTAGTACTAGAGTACTAGAGTTAAGTACATGTGTGTAGTACTAGAGTAGTATTAGAGTTAAGTACATGTGTGTAGTACTAGAGTTAAGCATGTGTGTAGTACTAGAGTACATGTGTGTAGTACTAGAGTACATGTGTGTAGTACTAGGGTTAAGTAAATGTGTGTAGTACTAGAGTACATGTGTATAGCACGAGAGTTAAGTACATCTGTGTAGTACTAGAGTACATGTGTGTAGTACTAGAGTTAAGTACATGTGTGTAATACTAGAGTTAAGGACATGTGTGTAGTTCTAGAGTTAAGTACATGTATGTAGTACTAGAGTACATGTATGTAGTACTAGAGTTAAGTATATGTGTGTAGTACTAGAGTTAAGTACATCCATGTAGTACTCGAGTTAAGTACATGTGTGTAGTACTAGAGTTAAGTACATGTGCGTAGTACTACAGTTAAGTACATGTGTGTAGTACTAGAGTTAAGTACATCTGTGTAGTACTCGAGTTAAGTATATGTGTGTAGTACTAGAGTTAAATGCGTGTGTAGTACTAGAGTTAAGTATATGTGTGTAGTACTAGAGTTAAGTATATGTGTGTAGTACTAAAGTTAAATTCATGTGTGTAGTACTAGAGTTAAGTATATGTGTGTAGTACTAGAGTTAAATACATGTGTGTAGTACTAGAGTTAAGTACATGTGTGTAGTACTAGAGTACATGTGTGTAGTACTAGAGTTAAGTACAATGTGCGTAGTACTAGAAATAAGTACATCTGTGTAATACTAGAGGTATGTACAACTGTGCAGTACTAGAGTTAAGTATATGTGTGTAGTACTAGAGTTAAGTACATGTGTGTAGTACTAGAGTTAAGTACATGTGTATAATATTAGAGTTAAGTACAACTGTGGAGTACTGGAGCTAAGTACAACTGTGCAGTTCTTTAGTTAAGTATATGTGTGTAGTACTAGAGTTAAGTACATGTGTGTAGTACTAGAGTACATGTGTGTAGTACTAGAGTTAAGTATATGTGTGTAGTACTAGAGTGAAGTACATCCATGTAGTACTCGAGTTAAGTACATGTGTGTAGTACTAGAGTTAAGTACATGTGTGTAGTACTAAAGTTAAGTACATGTGCGTAGTACTAGAGTACATGTGTGTAGTACTAGAGTACATGTGCGTAGTACTAGAGTTAAGTACATGTGCGTAGTACTAGAGTACATGTGTGTAGTACTAGAGTACATGTGCGTAGTACTAGAGTTACGTACATGTGTGTAGTACTAGAGTTAAGTATATGTGTGTAGTACTAGAGTTAAGTACATGTGTGTAGTACTAGAGTTAAGTACATGTGTGTAGTACTAGAGTTAAGTATATGTGTGTAGTACTAGAGTTAAGTACATGTGTGTAGTACTAGAGTTAAGTACATGTGTGTAATACTAGAGTTAAGTACAGCTGTGTAGTACTCGAGTTAAGTATATGTGTGTAGTACTAGAGGTAAGTACATTTGTGCAGTACTAGAGTACGTGTGTGTAGTACTAGAGTACATGTGAGTAGTACTAGAGTTAAGTACATGTGTGTAGTAGTAGAGTCCATTTGTGTTGTACTACAGTCCATGTCCGTAGTACTAAAGTTAAGTACATGTGTATATTACTAGTGTGTAGTGCTAGAGTTAAGTACATGTGTGTAATACTAGAGTTAAGCACATGTGTGTAGTACTAGAGTACATGTGTGTAGTACTAGAGTACATGTGTGTAGTACTAGAGTTAAGTACATATGCGTAGTACTAGAGTACATGTGTGTAGTACTAGAGTACATGTGTGTAGTACTAGAGTACATGTGTATAGCACGAGAGTTAAGTACATCTGTGTAGTGCTAGAGTACATGTGTGTAGTACTAGAGTTAAGTACATGTGTGTAATACTAGAGTTAAGGACATGTGTGTAGTTCTAGAGTTAAGTACATGTATGTAGTACTAGAGTACATGTATGTAGTACTAGAGTTAAGTATTTGTGTGTAGTACTAGAGTTAAGGACATCCATGTAGTACTCAAGTTAAGTACATGTGTGTAGTACTACAGTTAAGTACATGTGTGTAGTACTAGAGTTAAGTACATCTGTGTAGTACTCGAGTTAAGTATATGTGTGTAGTACTAGAGTTAAGTACGTGTGTAGTACTAGAGTTAAGTATATGTGTGTAGTACTAGAGTTAAGTATATGTGTGTAGTACTAAAGTTAAATTCATGTGTGTAGTACTAGAGTTAAGTACATGTGTGTAATATTAGAGTTAAGTACAACTGTGGAGTACTAGAGCTAAGTACAACTGTGCAGTTCTTTAGTTAAGTACATGTGTGTAGTACTAGAGTTAAGTACATGTGTGTAGTACTAGAGTACATGTGTGTAGTACTAGAGTTAAGTATATGTGTGTAGTACTAGAGTTAAGTACATCCATGTAGTACTCGAGTTAAGTACATGTGTGTAGTACTAGAGTTAAGTACATCCATGTAGTACTACAGTGAAGTACATGTGTGTAGTACTAGAGGTAAGTACATCTGTGTAGTACTAGAGTTAAGTACATATGTGTAGTACTCGAGTTAAGTACATGTGTTTAGTACTAGAGTACATGTGTGTAGTACTAGAGTTAAGTATATGTGTGTAGTACTAGAGTTAAGTACATCCATGTAGTACTCGAGTTAAGTACATGTGTGTAGTACTAGAGTTAAGTACATGTGTGTAGTACTAGAGTTAAGTACATGTGTGCAGTACTAGAGTTAAGTACATGTGTGTAGTACTAGAGTACATACATGTGTGTAGTACTAGAGTTAAGTACATGTGTGTAGTACTAGAGTACATGTGTGTAGTACTAGAGTTAAGTACATGTGTGTAGTACTAGAGTTAAGTACATGTGTGTAGTACTAGAGTTAAGTATATGTGTGTAGTACTAGAGTTAAGTACATGTGTGTAGTACTAGAGTTAAGTACATGTGTGTAGTACTAGAGTTAAGTATATGTGTGTAGTACTAGAGTTAAGTACATGTGTGTAGTACTAGAGTTAAGTACATGTGTGTAATACTAGAGTTAAGTACAGCTGTGTAGTACTCGAGTTAAGTATATGTGTGTAGTACTAGAGGTAAGTACATTTGTGCAGTACTAGAGTACGTGTGTGTAGTACTAGAGTACATGTGAGTAGTACTAGAGTTAAGTACATGTGTGTAGTAGTAGAGTCCATTTGTGTTGTACTACAGTACATGTGTGTAGTACTAGAGTTAAGTACATGTGTGTAGTACTAGTGTGTAGTACTAGAGTTAAGTACATGTGTGTAATACTAAAGTTAAGTACATCTGTGTGGTACTTGAGTTAAGTATATGTGTGTAGTACTAGAGTTAAGTACATGTGTGTAGTAGTAGAGTTAAGTACATGTGTGTAGTACTAGAGTTAAGTACATGTGTGTAGTAAGAGAGTTAAGTATATGTGTGTAGTACTAGAATTAAATACATGTGTGTAGTACTAGAGTTAAGTACATCTGTGTAGTGCTAGAGTACATGTGTGTAGTACTAGAGTTAAGTACATGTGTGTAATACTAGAGTTAAGGACATGTGTGTAGTTCTAGAGTTAAGTACATGTATGTAGTACTAGAGTACATGTATGTAGTACTAGAGTTAAGTATTTGTGTGTAGTACTAGAGTTAAGTACATCCATGTAGTACTCAAGTTAAGTACATGTGTGTAGTACTAGAGTTAAGTACATGTGTGTAGTACTAGAGTTAAGTACATCTGTGTAGTACTAGAGTTAAGTATATGTGTGTAGTACTAGAGTTAAGTACGTGTGTAGTACTAGAGTTAAGTATATGTGTGTAGTACTAGAGTTAAGTATATGTGTGTAGTACTAAAGTTAAATTCATGTGTGTAGTACTAGAGTTAAGTACATGTGTGTAATATTAGAGTTAAGTACAACTGTGGAGTACTAGAGCTAAGTACAACTGTGCAGTTCTTTAGTTAAGTACATGTGTGTAGTACTAGAGTTAAGTACATGTGTGTAGTACTAGAGTACATGTGTGTAGTACTAGAGTTAAGTATATGTGTGTAGTACTAGAGTTAAGTACATCCATGTAGTACTCGAGTTAAGTACATGTGTGTAGTACTAGAGTTAAGTACATGTGTGTAGTACTACAGTGAAGTACATGTGTGTAGTACTAGAGGTAAGTACATCTGTGTAGTACTAGAGTTAAGTACATATGTGTAGTACTCGAGTTAAGTACATGTGTTTAGTACTAGAGTCCGTGTGTAGTACTAGAGTACATGTGCGTAGTACTAGAGTTACGTACATGTGTGCAGTACTAGAGTTAAGTACATGTGTGCAGTACTAGAGTACATGTGTGTAGTACTAAAGTTAAGTATATCGAGGGCTGAGAAGCAAGAGGGCGTAAGTGACATTTTGGTCAAAATTGAGTTATATATATCACCTGAAAGCTCTTGATGAGCTCTTTCTAACTGACAAAATTATATATATAAATTTTAGTTATTAAACAAAAACCAAAGGTCTTAACTGTGAACATGCAGAAGCAGTTAGAGTCAGAAGGGCGTAAGTGCATTTACGCCCTTTTGGCACTAAAACATACAGGACACAAGAAGTCAAAAAGGCTGAAAATAAATACTACCACAGAAAAAGCTGCTGAAGAAAAGTGGTGTTCAACACAGAAGAGGTGTTGTTCCAGTTGTTTCAAACACCAGAAATATCTTATAAGGGTAAGTTTACCTCACCAGTTGTTTCAGTATCTTGGGGAGAATTTGAATGTTTCTAAGATGTATGACCTCTATGTTGGCAAGAGCAATGAGGAATGGGAGGTCAGTGCAGAGAAAATTAGTTTATACCGGCATATCTTCAACTCAGAATTCAACTTAGGCTTTCACCAACCTACTAAGGACGCATGCAAGTACTGTGAATGGTACAAGGGTTTGAATGATGGTGACACAGAAGTCAATTTAGAGGAATACAATGCACACCAGAACAGAAAAACACAGGCACGTGATCAGAAAGAACAAGATAAGAGACAAGCACAACAAGAGTCTACATTCATGGCAGTCACTTTTGATCTTGAGCAAGTGCTTACCACTCCATGGAGTAATGTGAGCAGTCTCTTTTACTCAAGGAAGTTAAGCACCTACAATCTTACGGTGTATGAATTAGGGAGCAAGGCAGCAAATTGCTACATGTGGCATGAGGGCGAGGGAGGACGCGGTTCATCTGAGATCAGTACATGTGTGTTCAGGTATCTGTCCTCACTTTCAGACATTGATCATGTGGTGCTGTACTCTGACACATGTGGAGGACAGAACAGAAATGCCGGTTTCAGCGCCATGTGTCTCCATGCTGTGAAAAATCTCCCCATCTCTATCATAGACCACAAATTCATGGAGTCTGGACACAGCCAAATGGAATGTGACAGCGTCCATGCAGCTATTGAGACTGCGAGAAAAAATGTGACTGTATACAGTCCACAGGGATACTATACACTTGTAAGGATGGCGAGGAAAAACAAGCCATATGATGTGATAGAACTTGGCCATACTGACTTCCTTGATTTCAAGTCTTTCTCACAACAAACAATGCGAAATAGAACCAAAGACTCAGAGGGAGACAGTGTCCGCTGGCAAAAAATAAAATGGCTGCCCTACACCAAGGAAAATCCAAGGTGTATCCAATTTAAGTATGAAATGAGTGAGGAATTCCGCATTCTTGAGGTTGGGAAACAGGAGACAAGAGGTTCACATGCAGCCTAAAAAGTTGAACAAATCCCCACCAGGAATCAGTGCACTCAAAAAAAAAAAAAGACTTGCTCACTCTATGCACAAATGGCAGTATCCCCAGCTCATATCTAGACTTTTACCAGTCTTTGAAGGCTTCTGAATAAATTGAAATGTAATGTATAGCTTAAAAGCTTTTGAACATTTAGTTCATCTGATAAGTAAATGCTGATTCATGAATAGTGTTGTACATACTCCAAATACTGGAAAACATTAATTCCTACAGTTGTCTGGTCCACATAACAGCAATTTAATATTGCGTTCACGTGATTAGTCAGTGTCATTAATTCATGAATATTGTTGTGCATATTTTAAACATTTTAATATTGTTGTCTAATCCAGAGTTCAACAAATAAAATGAATACATGATAGCAAGTTTTTTTAATTTTGCTTTTAAAAAGATTTGTTTCACTGTTCACATGATTAGTGCAGTTAGTGTCATTAATACATGAATATTGTTGCACCTCCTACATGAAAACATTCATTCCTATTGTCTAACATTAGATTTAAACAATAATTTAACAGAAATGTTTCAATGAAATAAATGTGATAATTAAATTGAATTCTTCAATTCATAGTTGTTTATTGTATAGTATCCGTATAATTGCTTATTGTCTAATTACACTAATTGCACTGAAATAGGTAAGAAATCTCATATAAATATTGTTCACTGCCTTTTTGTGTAAAAATGACTGTGGCTCATTTAAAAGCTCATGTTCTTTTCTGCTTATGAAATAATCAGATACGCTCATATGTTATACCCAAATTACATTAAAATATTGGTGCCAAAAAGGCGTATGTGACTACTTCTTAAATTTAGTCATGTAGAAAATATATTTTTTTTAATTTGAAGATAAATGATTATTCATTAGGTTTTGTGTCATCCATCTGGGTTAAAAAATATGCTTTAAATAGGTGAAATCAGTACAGAAAGTAAGAGGAAACTATGGCCATTTTTTGTTTTGGCTCTCCTGTAAAGTTGGGGAAATGTCACTTACGCCCTCTTGCTTCTCAGCCCTCGATATGTGTGTAGTACTAGAGTTAAGTACATGTGTGTAGTACTAGAGTTAAGTACATGTGTGTAATACTAGAGTTAAGTACAGCTGTGTAGTACTCGAGTTAAGTATATGTGTGTAGTACTAGAGTTAAGTACATGTGTGTACTAGAGTACATGTGAGTAGTACTATAGTTAAGTACATGTGTGTAGTAGTAGAGTCCATTTGTGTTGTACTACAGTACATGTCCGTAGTACTAGAGTTAAGTATATGTGTGTAGTACTAGAATTAAATACATGTGTGTAGTACTACAGTTAAGTATATGTGTATAGTACTAGAGTTAAGTACATGTGTGTAGTACTAGAGTACATGTGTGTAGTACTAGAGTTAAGTATATGTGTGTAGTACTAGAGTTAAGTACATCCATGTAGTATTTGAGTTAAGTACATGTGTGTAGTACTAGAGTTAAGTACATGTGCGTAGTACTACAGTTAAGTACATGTGTGTAGTACTAGAGGTAAGTACATCTGTGTAGTACTAGAGTTAAGTACATCTGTGTAGTACTCGAGTTAAGTATATGTGTGTAGTACTAGAGTTAAATGTGTGTAGTACTAGAGTTAAGTATATGTGTGTAGTACTAGAGTTAAGTATATGTGTGTAGTATTAAAGTTAAATTCATGTGTGTAGTACTAGAGTTAAGTATATGTGTGTAGTACTAGAGTTAAGTACATGTGTGTAGTACTAGAGTTAAGTACATGTGTGTAGTACTAGAGTACATGTGTGTAGTACTAGAGTTAAGTACAATGTGCGTAGTACTAGAAATAAGTACATCTGTGTAATACTAGAGGTATGTACAACTGTGCAGTACTAGAGTTAAGTATATGTGTGTAGTACTAGAGTTAAGTACATGTGTGTAGTACTCGAGTTAAGTACATGTGTGTAATATTACAGTTAAGTACAACTGTGGAGTACTAGAGCTAAGTACAACTGTGCAGTTCTTTAGTTAAGTACATGTGTGTAGTACTAGAGTTAAGGACATGTGTGTAGTACTAGAGTACATATGTGTAGTACTAGAGTTAAGTATATGTGTGTAGTACTAGAATTAAGTACATCCATGTAGTACTCGAGTTAAGTACATGTGTGTAGTACTAGAGTTAAGTACATGTGTTTAGTACTAGAGTCCGTGTGTAGTACTAGAGTACATGTGCGTAGTACTAGAGTTACGTACATGTGTGCAGTACTAGAGTTAAATACATGTGTGCAGTACTAGAGTACATGTGTGTAGTACTAAAGTTAAGTATATGTGTGTAGTACTAGAGTTAAGTACATGTGTGTAGTACTAGAGTTAAGTACATGTGTGTAATACTAGAGTTAAGTACAGCTGTGTAGTACTCGAGTTAAGTATATGTGTGTAGTACTAGAGTTAAGTACATGTGTGTACTAGAGTACATGTGAGTAGTACTATAGTTAAGTACATGTGTGTAGTAGTAGAGTCCATTTGTGTTGTACTACAGTACATGTCCGTAGTACTAGAGTTAAGTACATGTGTATAGTACTAGTGTGTAGTACTAGAGTTAAATACATGTGTGTAATACTAGAGTTAAGTACATCTGTGCAGTACTCGAGTTAAGTATATGTGTGTAGTACTAGAGTTAAGTACATGTGCGTTGTACTACAGTTAAGTACATGTGTGTAGTACTAGAGGTAAGTACATCTGTGTAGTACTAGAGTTAAGTACATCTGTGTAGTACTCGAGTTAAGTATATGTGTGTAGTACTAGAGTACATGTGTGTAGTACTAAAGTTAAGTATATGTGTGTAGTACTAGAGTTAAGTACATGTGTGTAGTACTAGAGTTAAGTACATGTGTGTAGTACTACAGTGAAGTACATGTGTGTAGTACTAGAGGTAAGTACATCTGTGTAGTACTAGAGTTAAGTACATATGTGTAGTACTAGAGTTAAGTACATGTGCGTAGTACTACAGTTAAGTACATGTGTGTAGTACTAGAGGTAAGTACATCTGTGTAGTACTCGAGTTAAGTATATGTGTGTAGTACTAGAGTTAAGTACGTGTGTAGTACTAGAGTTAAGTATATGTGTGTAGTACTAGAGTTAAGTATATGTGTGTAGTACTAAAGTTAAATTCATGTGTGTAGTACTAGAGTTAAGTATATGTGTGTAGTACTAGAGTTAAGTACATGTGTGTAGTACTAGAGTTAAGTACATGTGTGTAGTACTAGAGTACATCTGTGTAGTACTAGAGTTAAGTACAATGTGCGTAGTACTAGAAATAAGTACATCTGTGTAATACTAGAGGTATGTACAACTGTGCAGTACTAGAGTTAAGTATATGTGTGTAGTACTAGAGTTAAGTACATGTGTGTAGTACTAGAGTTAAGTACATGTGTGTAGTACTAGACTCCATGTGTGTAGTACTAGAGTTAAGTATATGTGTGTAGTACTAGCGTTCAGTACATGTCTGTAGTACTAGAGTTAAGTACATGTGTGTAGTAGTGTAGTGTGTAATCCTGACTTTAGAAGTAAAAACTTGTTATGTTGTTATGCTACGGCATTACAATGCATTCTGGCTGAACATAAGTGATGTTGTGGAAAAACTACAAAAGATGTCAATGCCATTTTTGCTGTGCATGTAGGGCTTTGGGAACTGTCCAGAACACATTTGGAGTCTTGGTTCTATCTCGTTCTGAGCTGAAGTTATAACCGTTATCATCTTTTTATGCCGGCAAATTGCTTTTGAGCGCAGACAAAGCATTGTGAGACAATGTATGCAATCCTGACTTTAGAAGTAAAAACTTGTTAAAACTACACTGTGTGGAGGCTTCTAATGCTAAAATCACATGATTTTACGCTTAAACATGCTGATAAATAGAATTTTGTGGCCAGGATAGCCCTATGGCTTCTATGCGTTACAATGCATTCTGGCTGAACATAACAAGTGAAGTTGTGGAAAAACTACAAAAGTTATCAATGCCATTTTTGCTGTGTAAGTAGGGCTTTGGGACCTGTACAAAATACATTTGGAATCTTGGTTCTATCTCATTCTATGCTGAAGTTATAACCGTTGTCATCTTTTTATGACCGCAAATTGCTTTTCAGCGCATAATAAGCATTCTGAGACCATGTATGCAATCCTGACTTTAGAAGTAAAAACTTGTTAAAACTACACTGTGTGGAGGCTTCTCATGCTAAAATTACCTGATTTTAGGCTTAAACATGCTGATAAATAGAATTTTGTGGCCAGGATAGCCCTATGGCTTCTATGCGTTACAATGCATTCTGGCTGAACATAACAAGTGAAGTTGTGGAAAAACTACAAAAGTTATCAATGCCATTTTTGCTGTGTAAGTAGGGCTTTGGGACCTGTACAAAATACATTTAGAATCTTGGTTCTATCTCATTCTATGCTGAAGTTATAACCGTTGTCATCTTTTTATGACCGCAAATTGCTTTTCAGCGCATAATAAGCATTCTGAGACAATGTGTGCAATCCTGACTTTAGAAGTAAAAACTTGTTAAAACTACACTGTGTGGAGGCTTCTCATGCTAAAACTACATGAGTTTAGGCTTAAACATGCTGATAAATAGAATTTTGTGGCCAGGATAGCCCTATGGCTTCTATGCGTTACAACGCATTCTGGCTGAACATAAGTGAAGTTGTGGAAAAACTACAAAAGATGTCAATGCCATTTTTGCTGTGCCATTAGGGCTTTGGGACCTTTACAAAATACATTTGGAATCTTGGTTCTATCTCCTTCTGTGCTGAAGTTATAACCTTTATCATCTTTTTATGCCCGCAAATTGCTTTTCAGCGCATAATAAGCATTTTGAGACAATGTGTGCAATCCTGACTTTAGAAGTAAGAACTTGTTAAAACTACACTGTGTGGAGGCTTCTCATGCTAAAATTACATGATTTTAGGGTTAAGTCTAGTACTAAACACGTACTTCACTCTAGTACTGCGCAGTTGTACATAACTCTACTATTCCACGGATGTACTTAATTCTAGTACTACACACATGTACTTAACTCTAGTTACTACACACATATACTTAACTCTAGTACTAAACACATGTACTTAACTCTAGTACTACACACATATACTTAACTCGAGTACTACACACGTACTTAACTCTAGTACTGCACAGTTGTACATAACTCTAGCATTACACGGATGTATTTAATTCTAGTTTTACACATATGTACGTAACTCTAGTACTACACACATGTACTCTAGTACTACACACATGTACTTAACTCTAGTACTACAGACATGTACTGAACGCTAGTACTACACACATATACGTAACTCTAGTACTACACAGATGTACTAAACTCTAGTATTACAGACATGTACTTAACTCTAGTACTACACACATGGAGTCTAGTACTACACACATGTACTTAACTCTAGTACTACGCACATGTACTCTCGTACTACACACATGTACTCTAGTACTACACGCATGTACTTAACTCTAGTACTGCACAGTTGTACTTAACTCTAGTATTACACACATCAACTTAAATCTAGTATTACACACATGTACTTAACTCTAGTACTACACACATATACTTAACTCCAGTACTACGCACATGTACTCTAGTACTACACACATGGAGTCTAGTACTACACACATGTACTTAACTCTAGTACTACGCACATGTACTCTCGTACTACACACATGTACTCTAGTACTACACACATGTACTTAACTCTAGTACTGCACAGTTGTACTTAACTCTAGTATTACACACATCTACTTAAATCTAGTACTACACACATGTACTTAACTCTAGTACTACACACATGTACTTAACTCTAGTACTACACACATATACTTAACTCTAGTACTACACACATGTACTTAACTCTAGTACTACAGACATGTACTGAACGCTAGTACTACACACATATACTTAACTCTAGTACTACACAGATGTACTAAACTCTAGTATTACAGACATGTACTTAACTCTAGTACTACACACATGTACTTAACTCTAGTACTACACACATGTACTTAACTCTAGTACTACACACATGGAGTCTAGTACTACACACATGTACTTAACTCTAGTACTACGCACATGTACTCTCGTACTACACACATGTACTCTAGTACTACACACATGTACTTAACTCTAGTACTGCACAGTTGTACTTAACTCTAGTATTACACACATCTACTTAAATCTAGTACTACACACATGTACTTAACTCTAGTACTACACACATGTACTTAACTCTAGTACTACACACATATACTTAACTCTAGTACTACACACATGTACTTAACTCTAGTACTACACACATATACTTAACTCGAGTACTACACAGATGTACTTAACTCTAGTATTACACACATGTACTTAACTCTAGTACTGCACACATGTACTCTAGTACTACACACATGTACTTAACTCTAGTACTACACACATGTACTCTAGTACTACACACATGGAGTCTAGTACTACACACATGTATTTAACTCTAGTACTATGCACATGTACTCTCGTACTACACACATGTACTCTAGTACTACACACATGTACTTAACTCTAGTACTGCACAGTTGTATTTAACTCTAGTATTACACACATCTACTCAAATCTAGTACTACACACATGTACTTAACTCTAGTACTACACACATGTACTTAACTCTAGTACTACACACATATACTTAACTCTAGTACTACACACATGTACTTAACTCTAGTACTACACACATATACTTAACTCGAGTACTACACAGATGTACTTAACTCTAGTATTACACACATGTACTTAACTCTAGTACTGCACACATGTACTCTAGTACTACACACATGTACTTAACTCTAGTACTACACACATGTACTTAACTCTAGTACTACGCACATGTACTCTCGTACTACACACATGTACTCTAGTACTA
This sequence comes from Odontamblyopus lacepedii, assembly GCA_034769755.1. NCBI lineage: Eukaryota > Metazoa > Chordata > Actinopteri > Gobiiformes > Gobiidae > Odontamblyopus > Odontamblyopus lacepedii. Next base: position 43,760 of record JAVCWC010000025.1, on the reverse strand, counting down.
CACACACTTAACTCTAGTACTACGCACATGTACTCTAGTACTACACACATGTACTTAACTCTAGTACTACACACATGTACTCTAGTACTACACACATGTAGTTAACTCTAGTACTACACACATGTACTCTAGTACTACACACATGTACTTAACTCTAGTACTACACACATGTACTTAACTCTAGTACTACAGACATGTACTGAACGCTAGTACTACACACATATACTTAACTCTAGTACTACACAGATGTACTAAACTCTAGTATTACAGACATGTACTTAACTCTAGTACTACACACATGTACTTAACTCTAGTATTACACACATATACTTAACTCTAGTACTACACACATGGAGTGTAGTACTACACACATGTACTTAACTCTAGTACTATGCACATGTACTCTCGTACTACACACATGTACTCTAGTACTACACGCATGTACTTAACTCTAGTACTGCACAGTTGTACTTAACTCTAGCATTACACACATCTACTTAAATCTAGTATTACACACATGTACTTAACTTTAGTACTACACACATATACTTAACTCCAGTACTACGCACATGTACTCTAGTACTACACACATGGAGTCTAGTAGTACACACATGTACTTAACTCTTGTACTACGCACATGTACTCTCGTACTACACACATGTACTCTAGTACTACACACATGTACTTAACTCTAGTACTGCACAGTTGTACTTAACTCTAGTATTACACACATCTACTTAAATCTAGTACTACACACATGTACTTAACTCTAGTACTACACACATATACTTAACTCGAGTACTACACAGATGTACTTAACTCTAGTATTACACACATGTACTTAACTCTAGTACTGCACACATGTACTCTAGCACTACACACATGTACTTAACTCTAGTACTACACACATGTACTTAACTCTAGTACTACACACATGTACATAACTCTAGTACTACGCACATGTACTCTAGTACTACACACATGGAGTCTAGTACTACACACATGTACTTAACTCTAGTACTACACACATATACTTAACTCTAGTACTACACACATGTACTTAACTCTAGAACTACACACATATACTTAACTCGAGTACTACACAGATGTACTTAACTCTAGTATTACACACATGTACTTAACTCTAGTACTGCACACATGTACTCTAGTACTACACACATGTACTTAACTCTAGTACTACACACATGTTCTCTAGTACTACACACATGTACTTAACTCTAGTACTACACACATGTACTCTAGTACTACACACATGTACTTAACTGTAGTAATACACACATGTACTTAACTCTACTACTGCACAGTTGTACATAACTTGAGTATTACACGGATGTACTTATTTCTAGTACTACGCACATGTACTTAACTCTAGTACTACACGGATGTACTGTGATAAGATTTTATGTGTAATTCATTTATCAAAATGTATCTTGAAATCCTATCAAAATTACATGCTGTATTGTGCTGACCATGGTTTAATAATAATAATAATAATAATAATAATAATAATAATAATAATAATAATAATGCATCAGTTTTATATAGCGCTTTTCTGGACACTCAAAGACGCTTTACAGAGCATTATTCATTCACTCCATACCCGGTTGTGGTAAACTACTATTGTAGCTACAGCTGCCCTGGGGCAGACTGACGGAAGCGAGGCTACCAATCTGCGCCATTGGCCCCTCCGACTAGCCCATATGCAAGATTGAGTGAAGAGTTGCATGGATTAGTTAGGGCAGTGAAAGAGACTACTATTGAGGAAGCAAAAAGGACAGCACAATCTGGGGCGAGGCCAAAACACCCACATGCGACCCGACAGGCCACGGGAGTACCCATCTCGCCACCTCCAAGATACAAAGAGCACTACGTTAGGCAGAGGAAACCCAAAAAGACACAGGGAAAGACAGCCACATTCTACACCTCACCCAACCCATGGACTGAAATGACTAGTGAGGACGAGGACGAAAATAACGAAAGGGAACCTGCCCTAGGGACGTTCCCGATGATAGCCCTCCCAACGCCGGGAGGAGAGGGAGGAGATACTACATTAGTTTACAGGACTTGGACACAGAGGGATGTAAAAGAAGCACTTGAGGGAGTGACAAAACCTAGTGAGGACATAGAACAATGTATTACTGACATGGAAAATTTGCAAAAAAGTTATCACTTAGATGGCTTGGAAGTGCAGCAAGCACTGATGACACTGACGGGACAGAAATGGACAATGGTAAGGGGGGACTTTACAGGCACTCGACCAGATGCACAAAATGCAGGACGACGTGAAAAAATCCCACACGACGCTGTCCTCGATGCAGTACGAGGCGCGGTGTGGCCAAATATGTGCCAGGTGTATGCCAGGCGTGCAAATTACTCCATTATACAACAGACAAAACAGAAAGACGGGGAACCAGTACAAGATTTCAGATGTAGAATGACAGAGGTATTCAAGACACACAGCGGGATCCCAGAAACCCAAGAAGTAGACGGGGCCTTCCAACAGCAATTAAAAATGTCCATCTTAGGAGGGCTCCACCAACCCATACAAGAGTGGCTCAAAAAGAATTTTGTTGGCCTCCCCACGGCCTCACTCGCAGATTTTATGACACACGCAGTGCACGCAGAAACGGTGATAAAGAGAAAGGCCAGCCAGAAGCCCATTCCCACGTTTGTTGTACAATCAGAAGCCTATGTAACAGAAAGGTCAGGAGGAAGAAGGTACAGGAAGTCAAGAGGTACAGGTAGACCTACAGGAGGAAGGTTAGACAAGCAAAAGGACATTGACAGGTCGGAAGGAAGGTGTTACATATGCCACAAGAAGGGCCATTTGGCGCGAGATTGCGACAAAGGAAAGAATAGAGAGGATGATGACAGTGATGAGGAAGAAGGAACCAGAAGGCAGAGACGAGACGCGTGACTAACACCATACACAGACACACAGAGTGAACATCCACACCCAGACACACCAGATAGACAGGAGCATATAGGAGAAGACACACCACTTACACTGGATATGACAGAAGAGCCAGCAGAACTATACTTAACCGCAGAACAATCAGATAATAGAGTAAGACCAGAACTAACATTATTTGTAAATGGCAAACCCATGCTGTTCCTGGTAGACTCAGGAGCAGAACGCACAGTCATTCGTGATGACAGGGGAATGGGAACCAATGGGAAAACAATCCGAGTGGTATCAGCGAGTGGCCAAATACAATCAAATAACATAAGCAAGCCTATATCATTCGCCCTAGCAGAGGAAGAACCGCCCGTACTGTGTGAAGTGGTCCTATCTCCACAGTGCCCCCATAATTTATTAGGACGGGACCTAATGCTCATGCTAGAAGTAAGTGTCTACCCCACTCTAGGAGGGGTCATGAAGGCGGGTAGATGCCCACTCAAGGACAAAGACCTAGAGGCACTAGTTGTGGAAGGTGACGGACCATGCCATTATTGGTGGTCCCTAGATATCCCCACTAAAGACCCCACACACACAGCATCCCAACTCGTGAAAACGGCAAAAACAATAGCCAAAGGAGATTCAGATTTTATGAGCAAAAACGACTTACACATGACCTTAAGGTTCAAAGGCACCTCAGGCCCAGACTGGAGATACGACAAAGCAGTACACAATTTAGGTCCACAATGTGTGCTACTGACTCACATGTACTATAAAGATGCGACAGTGCTCTGTGATATTGACGTAGGTCAGACAGTAACCTATCTGATGCCAATCCCAGGCAGACGACATGTTTCGCTAGCCAAAGGAAAACGACAAAAATGGTCTGATCTAGGGGCAGACGCACAGGCAGCAAGGAGACTCACTGATTGGAAGGCAACAAAAGACGAGGGAGAACAGTTTAGTCCAAGCTCAGGATGGATAGGAAACTAAACTACCGACTTACCCTCACACCCGCCACACACCTCGCAGAGAGAGGAGCAGGCCTGCGCATGGATGAATGGGTGATATAGAGCAACTCCCATTGACAGTTGAAGAGGAAGAGGCATTGAAAGATGTACCAGATAAGGTGTGGAGTCAAGGGCCATCAGATGTAGGACTCATGCTGGGGGCCGAGCCAGTAGTAATAACAGGAAAGACAGAATACAGGCCAAAATTAAGACGCAGTTAAAACCAGACGCAGAAGATGGAATTAAACCTGTAATAGAGGGTCTAAAAAAGGCAGGAGTAGTGGTTGCTTGCCCAGACGCTACATGCAACACACCAATCTTCCCAGTAAAGAAGGCTCCACCCTCACTAGCATGGCGAATGATTCAAGATTTAAGAGCAGTAAACGAAGCAATTGCTCAAAGAGCACCCAATGTCCCAAACCCACACACTTTGCTGAACTCAATTCGAACCACAGCATCACACTTTTCAGTGATTGACCTAAGTAATGCATTTTTCAGCATACCAGTTGAAAAAGAGAGCCAGAAATGGTTTGGGTTCACATATAGGGGAGAAAAGCTGACATTTGCCAGACTCCCACAAGGATTATGTATATCGCCAACCGTGTTTTCACAGTGCATCACAAACTGTCTCGCAGGATTTGATCCCCCAGGAGGCAGCCAAATTCTAGTATACGTAGATGACTTCCTAGTAGTTGGAGACACGGAAGAAACATGCAGGCAAGATAGATTAGCCTTACTAAAATACCTAGGCGAGACAGGAAACAAAGTTGAGCAAAGATAAACTGCAGCTTTGGAAGCAGGAGGTCAAATACCTGGGTCACACTGTGACATCACAAGGCAGGGCCGTCTGCTCCCAAAGAAAGGCAGCCATTTTACAGGCACCAAAACCGTTGACAAAGAAACAAATGATGTCATTCCTTGGATTGTGCAATTACTGTCGCAGTTGGCTACTAGACTATGCCATACTAGTAAGGCCGCTACAAGATTTGATGTATAACACACCCATGGCAATGAAAGATCCACTGATTTGGACGCCAGAAGCAGAAGCAGCGTTTTGCGTGCTTAAAGCACTCCCCTGACAAGAGGAGACGTAGTGTTTGTAGATGGGTCGGCAAAAAAGATTGAAATGGGCTAAAATCAAGTCGGATATGGAGTCACAACAGAACATAAAGTGTTAAAACAAGGCAAATTACCATCTAACCTCTCTGCAACAAGCAGCAGAATTAGTGGCACTAACAGAGGCATGTAAATTATATGCAGGTAAAGCAGTAACAATATACACGGACAGCCAATATGCATACGGAACCGTACACATATTTTGCCAACAATGGAAACACCGTGGTTTTAAAACTTCCACAGGAAAGCCAGTCATGCATGCCAATCTATTACAAGACAACAAGACAAGTCCATGTGTGTAGTACTAGAGTACATGGGTGTAGTACTAGAGTACATGTGTGTAGTACTACAGTTAAGTACATGTGTGTAGTACTAGAGAACATGTGTGTAGTACTAGAGTACATGTGTGTAGTACTAAAGTTAAGTACATGTGCGTAGTACTAGAGTTACGTACATGTGTGTAGTACTAGAGTTAAGTATATGTGTGTAGTACAAGAGTTAAGTACATGTGTGTAGTACTAGAGTTAAGTACATGTGTGTAATACTAGAGTTAAGTACAGCTGTGTAGTACTCGATTTAAGTATATGTGTGTAGTACTAGAGGTAAGTACATTTGTGCAGTACTAGAGTACGTGTGTGTAGTACTAGAGTACATGTGAGTAGTACTAGAGTTAAGTACATGTGTGTACTAGTAGAGTCCATTTGTGTTGTACTACAGTACATGTCCGTAGTACTAGAGTTAAGGACATGTGTATAGTACTAGTGTGTAGTACTAGAGTTAAGTACATGTGTGTAATACTAGAGTTAAGTACATCTGTGCAGTACTCGAGTTAAGTATATGTGTGTAGTACTAGAGTTAAGTACATGTGTTTAGTAGTAGAGTAAAGTACATGTGTGTAGTACTAGAGATAAGTACATGTGTGTAGTACTAGAGTTAAGTATATGTGTGTAGTACTAGAATTAAATACATGTGTGTAGTACTACAGTTAAGTATATGTGTGTAGTACTAGAGTTAAGTACATGTGTGTAGTACTAGAGTTAAGTACATGTGCGTAGTACTAGACTTAAGTACATGTGTGTAATACTAGAGTTAAGCACATGTGTGTAGTACTAGAGTACATGTGTGTAGTACTAGAGTACATGTGTGTAGTACTAGAGTTAAGTACATATGCGTAGTACTAGAGTACATGTGTGTAGTACTAGAGTACATGTGTGTAGTACTAGAGTACATGTGTATAGCACGAGAGTTAAGTACATCTGTGTAGTACTAGAGTACATGTGTGTAGTACTAGAGTTAAGTACATGTGTGTAATACTTGAGTTAAGTAGATGTGTGTAATACTAGAGTTAAGTACAACTGTGCAGTAGTAGAGCTAAGTATAACTGTGCAGTACTAGAGTTAAGTACATGTGTGTAGTTCTAGAGTTAAGTACATGTATGTAGTACTAGAGTACATGTGTGTAGTACTAGAGTTAAGTATATGTGTGTAGTACTAGAGTTAAGTACATCCATGTAGTACTCGAGTTAAGTACATGTGTGTAGTACTAGAGTTAAGTACATGTGTGTAGTACTACAGTTAAGTACATGTGTGTAGTACTAGAGGTAAGTACATCTGTGTAGTACTAGAGTTAAGTACATCTGTGTAGTACTCGAGTTAAGTATATGTGTGTAGTACTAGAGTTAAGTACGTGTGTAGTACTAGAGTTAAGTATATGTGTGTAGTACTAGAGTGAAGTATATGTGTGTAGTACTAAAGTTAAATTCATGTGTGTAGTACTAGAGTTAAGTATATGTGTGTAGTACTAGAGTTAAGTACATGTGTGTAGTACTAGAGTTAAGTACATGTGTGTAGTACTAGAGTACATGTGTGTAGTACTAGAGTTAAGTACAATGTGCGTAGTACTAGAAATAAGTACATCTGTGTAATACTAGAGGTATGTACAACTGTGCAGTACTAGAGTTAAGTATATGTGTGTAGTACTAGAGTTAAGTACATGTGTGTAGTACTAGAGTTAAGTACATGTGTGTAATATTAGAGTTAAGTACAACTGTGGAGTACTAGAGCTAAGTACAACTGTGCAGTTCTTTAGTTAAGTACATGTGTGTAGTACTAGAGTTAAGTACATGTGTGTAGTACTAGAGTACATGTGTGTAGTACTAGAGTTAAGTATATGTGTGTAGTACTAGAGTTAAGTACATCCATGTAGTACTCGAGTTAAGTACATGTGTGTAGTACTAGAGTTAAGTACATATGCGTAGTACTAGAGTACATGTGTGTAGTACTAGAGTACATGTGTGTAGTACTAGAGTACATGTGTATAGCACGAGAGTTAAGTACATCTGTGTAGTACTAGAGTACATGTGTGTAGTACTAGAGTTAAGTACATGTGTGTAATACTTGAGTTAAGTAGATGTGTGTAATACTAGAGTTAAGTACAACTGTGCAGTAGTAGAGCTAAGTATAACTGTGCAATACTAGAGTTAAGTACATGTGTGTAGTTCTAGAGTTAAGTACATGTATGTAGTACTAGAGTACATGTGTGTAGTACTAGAGTTAAGTATATGTGTGTAGTACTAGAGTTAAGTACATCCATGTAGTACTCGAGTTAAGTACATGTGTGTAGTACTAGAGTTAAGTACATGCGCGTAGTACTACAGTTAAGTACATGTGTGTAGTACTAGAGGTAAGTACATCTGTGTAGTACTAGAGTTAAGTACATCTGTGTAGTACTCGAGTTAAGTATATGTGTGTAGTACTAGAGTTAAGTACGTGTGTAGTACTAGAGTTAAGTATATGTGTGTAGTACTAGAGTGAAGTATATGTGTGTAGTACTAAAGTTAAATTCATGTGTGTAGTACTAGAGTTAAGTATTTGTGTGTAGTACTAAAGTTAAGTACATGTGTGTAGTACTAGAGTTAAGTACATGTGTGTAGTACTAGAGTACATGTGTGTAGTACTAGAGTTAAGTACAATGTGCGTAGTACTAGAAATAAGTACATCTGTGTAATACTAGAGGTATGTACAACTGTGCAGTACTAGAGTTAAGTATATGTGTGTAGTACTAGAGTTAAGTACATGTGTGTAGTACTAGAGTTAAGTACATGTGTGTAATATTAGAGTTAAGTACAACTGTGGAGTACTAGAGCTAAGTACAACTGTGCAGTTCTTTAGTTAAGTACATGTGTGTAGTACTAGAGTTAAGTACATGTGTGTAGTACTAGAGTACATGTGTGTAGTACTAGAGTTAAGTATATGTGTGTAGTACTAGAGTTAAGTACATCCATGTAGTACTCGAGTTAAGTACATGTGTGTAGTACTAGAGTTAAGTACATGTGTGTAGTACTACAGTGAAGTACATGTGTGTAGTACTAGAGGTAAGTACATCTGTGTAGTATTAGAGTTAAGTACATCTGTGTAGTACTCGAGTTAAGTACATGTGTTTAGTACTAGAGTCCGTGTGTAGTACTAGAGTACATGTGCGTAGTACTAGAGTTACGTACATGTGTGCAGTACTAGAGTTAAGTACATGTGTGCAGTACTAGAGTACATGTGTGTAGTACTAAAGTTAAGTATATGTGTGTAGTACTAGAGTTAAGTACATGTGTGTAGTACTAGAGTTAAGTACATGTGTGTAATACTAGAGTTAAGTACAGCTGTGTAGTACTCGAGTTAAGTATATGTGTGTAGTACTAGAGTTAAGTACATGTGTGTACTAGAGTACATGTGAGTAGTACTATAGTTAAGTACATGTGTGTAGTAGTAGAGTCCATTTGTGTTGTACTACAGTACATGTCCGTAGTACTAGAGTTAAGTACATGTGTATAGTACTAGTGTGTAGTACTAGAGTGAAGTACATGTGTGTAATACTAGAGTTAAGTACATCTGTGCAGTACTCGAGTTAAGTATATGTGTGTAGTACTAGAGTTAAGTACATGTGCGTAGTACTACAGTTAAGTACATGTGTGTAGTACTAGAGGTAAGTACATCTGTGTAGTACTCGAGTTAAGTATATGTGTGTAGTACTAGAGTACATGTGTGTAGTACGAGAGTACATGTGCGTAGTACTAGAGTTAAGTACATGTGTGTAGTACTAGAGTCCATGTGTGTAGTACTAGAGTTAAGTATATGTGTGTAATACTAGAGTTAAGTACATGTGTGTAGTACTAGAGTTAAGTACATGTCTGTAATACTAGAGTTTAGTACATCTGTGTAGTACTAGAGTTAAGTATATGTGTGTAGTAATAGCGTTCAGTACATGTCTGTAGTACTAGAGTTAAGTACATGTGTGTAGTACTAGCGTTAAGTACATGTGTGTAGTAGTGTAGTGTGTAATCCTGACTTTAGAAGTAAAAACTTGTTATGTTGTTATGCTACGGCATTACAATGCATTCTGGCTGAACATAAGTGAAGTTGTGGAAAAACTACAAAAGATGTCAATGCCATTTTTGCTGTGCATGTAGGGCTTTGGGAACTGTCCAGAACACATTTGGAGTCTTGGTTCTATCTCGTTCTGTGCTGAAGTTATAACCGTTATCATCTTTTAATGCCCGCAAATTGCTTTTGAGCGCATAATAAGCATTTTGAGACAATGTATGCAATCCTGACTTTAGAAATAAAAACTTGTTAAAACTACACTGTGTGGAGGCTTCTCATGCTAAAATTACATGATTTTACGCTTAAACATGCTGATAAATAGAATTTTGTGGCCAGGATAGCCCTATGGCTTCTATGCGTTGCAATGCATTCTGGCTGAACATAACAAGTGAAGTTGTGGAAAAACTACAAAAGATGTCAATGCCATTTTTGCTGTGTAAGTAGGGCTTTGGGACCTGTACAAAATACATTTGGAATCTTGGTTCTATCTCATTCTATGCTGAAGTTATAACCGTTGTCATCTTTTTATGACCGCAAATTGCTTTTCAGCGCATAATAAGCATTCTGAGACCATGTATGCAATCCTGACTTTAGAAGTAAAAACTTGTTAAAACTACACTGTGTGGAGGCTTCTAATGCTAAAATCACATGATTTTACGCTTAAACATGCTGATAAATAGAATTTTGTGGCCAGGATAGCCCTATGGCTTCTATGCGTTACAATGCATTCTGGCTGAACATAACAAGTGAAGTTGTGGAAAAACTACAAAAGATGTCAATGCCATTTTTGCTGTGTAAGTAGGGCTTTGGGACCTGTACAAAATACATTTGGAATCTTGGTTCTATCTCATTCTATGCTGAAGTTATAACGTTGTCATCTTTTTATGACGGCAAATTGCTTTTCAGCGCATAATAAGCATTCTGAGACAATGTATGCAATCCTGACTTTAGAAGTAAAAACTTGTTAAAACTACACTGTGTGGAGGCTTCTCATGCTAATATGATATGATTTTACGCTTAAACATGCTGATAAATAGAATTTTGTGGCCAGGATAGCCCTATGGCTTCTATGCGTTACAATGCATTCTGGCTGAACATAACAAGTGAAGTTGTGGAAAAACTACAAAAGATGTCAATGCCATTTTTGTTGTGTAGATAGGGCTTTGGGACCTGTACAAAATACATTTAGAATCTTGGTTCTACCTTGTTCTTTGCTGAATTTATACCCGTTATCATCTTTTTATACCCGCAAATTGCTTTTGAGCGCAGAATAAGCATTTTGAGACAATGTATGCAATCCTGACTTTAGAAGTAAAAACTTGTTAAAACTACACTGTGTGGAGGCTTCTCATGCTAAAATTACATGATTTAAGGCTTAAACATGCTGATAAATAGAATTTTGTGGCCAGGATAGCCCTATGGCTTCTATGCCTTACAATGCATTCTGGCTGAACATAACAAGTGAAGTTGTGGAAAAACTACAAAAGATGTCAATGCCATTTTTGCTGTGTAAGTAGGGCTTTGGGACCTGTACAAAATACATTTGGAATCTTGGTTCTATCTCATTGTATGCTGAAGTTATAACCGTTGTCATTTTTTTATGACCGCAAATTGCTTTTCAGCGCATAATAAGCATTCTTCTTAAACTTCTTAAAACGGTGGCTGAGTGGCAACACTCAGGCCTCACAGCAAGAAGGTTGCGGGTTCGATCCCCGGGTCGCCCGGGCCGTTCTGTGTGGAGTTTGCATGTTCCTCCCCGTGTCTGGATGGGTTTCCTACGGGTACTCCGGTTTCCCCGATCAACCCAAACTTGCCCGCACCCCTATGAACTAATAGCAAGGACCATGTTGTCCACCCTCCTGTGGGCTCACCACCTGCAGAGGGGTCAGGTGCTATGTGTTTTGGGCAGCACGCTGCCCCCGCGACCCAGCCGGATTAAGCGGGAGAAGATGGATGGATGGATGGATGGATGGAACTTGTTAAAACTACACTGTGTGGAGGCTTCTCATGCTAAAACTACATGAGTTTAGGCTTAAACATGCTGATAAATAGAATTTTGTGGCCAGGACAACCCTATGGCTTCCATGCGTTACAATGCATTCTGGCTCAACATAATAAGTGAAGTTGTGGAAAAACTACAAAAGATGTCAGTGGCATTTTTGCTATGTAAGTAGGGCTTTGGGACCTGTACAAAATATATTTGGAATCTTGGTTCTATCTCGTTCTGTGCTGAAGTTATAACCGTTATCATCTTTTTATGCCCGCAAATTGCTTTTGAGCCCATAATAAGCATTTTGAGAAAATGTATGCAATCCTGACTTTAGAAGTAAAAACTTGTTAAGACTACACTGAGTGGAGGCTTCAAATACTAAAAGTACATGATTTTAGACTTAAACATGCTGATAAATAGAATTTTGTGGCCAGGATAGCTTTATGGCTTCTAAGCATTACAATGTATTCTGGCTGAACATAAGTGAAGTTGTGGAAAAACTACAAAAGATGTCAATGCCATTTTTGCTGTGCAAGTAGGGCTTTGGGACCTTTACAAAATACATTTAGAATCTTGGTTCTATCTCGTTCTGTGCTGAAGTTATAACCGATATCATCTTTTTATGCCCGCAAATTACTTTTGAACGCATAATAAGCATTTTGAGACAATGTATGCAATCCTGACTTTAGAAGTAAAAACTTGTTAAAACTACACTGTGTGGAGGCTTCTCATGCTAAAATTACATGATTTTAGGGTTAAGTCTAGTACTACACACGTACTTCACTCTAGTACTGCACAGTTGTACATAACTCTAGTATTACACGGATGTACTTAATTCTAGTACTACACACATGTACTTAACTCTAGTTACTACACACATATACTTAACTCTAGTACTAAACACATGTACTTAACTCTAGTACTACACACATATACTTAACTCGAGTACTACACACGTACTTAACTCTAGTACTGCACAGTTCTACATAACTCTAGTATTACACGGATGTATTTAATTCTAGTTTTACGCATATGTACGTAACTCTAGTACTACACACATGTACTCTAGTACTACACACATGTACTTAACTCTAGTACTACACACATGTACTTAACTCTAGTACTACAGACATGTACTGAACGCTAGTACTACACACAAATACTTAACAGATGTACTAAACTCTAGTATTACAGACATGTACTTAACTCTAGTACTACACACATGTACTTAACTCTAGTATTACACACATGTACTTAACTCTATTACTACACACATGGAGTCTAGTACTACACACATGTACTTAACTCTAGTACTACGCACATGTACTCTCGTACTACACACATGTACTCTAGTACTACAACGCATGTACTTAACTCTAGTACTGCACAGTTGTACTTAACTCTAGTATTACACACATCTACTTAAATCTAGTATTACACACATGTACTTAACTCTAGTACTACACACATATACTTAACTCCAGTACTACGCACATGTACTCTAGTACTACACACATGGAGTCTAGTACTACACACATGTACTTAACTCTAATACTACGCACATGTACTCTCGTACTACACACATGTACTTAACTCTAGTACTGCACAGTTGTACTTAACTCTAGTATGACACACATCTACTTAAATCTAGTACTACACACATGTACTTAACTCTAGTACTACACACATGTACTTAACTCTAGTACTACACACATATACTTAACTCTAGTACTACACACATGTACTTAACTCTAGTACTACACACATATACTTAACTCCAGTACTACGCACATGTACTCTAGTACTACACACATGGAGTCTAGTACTACACACATGTACTTAACTCTAATACTACGCACATGTACTCTCGTACTACACACATGTACTCTAGTACTACACACATGTACTTAACTCTAGTACTGCACAGTTGTACTTAACTCTAGTATGACACACATCTACTTAAATCTAGTACTACACACATGTACTTAACTCTAGTACTACACACATGTACTTAACTCTAGTACTACACACATATACTTAACTCTAGTACTACACACATGTACTTAACTCTAGTACTACACACATATACTTAACTCGAGTACTACACAGATGTACTTAACTCTAGTATTACACACATGTACTTAACTCTAGTACTGCACACATGTACTCTAGTACTACACACATGGAGTCTAGTACTACACACATGTACTTAACTCTAGTACTACGCACATGTACTCTCGTACTACACACATGTACTCTAGTACTACACACATGTACTTAACTCTAGTACTGCACAGTTGTACTTAACTCTAGTATTACACACATCTACTCAAATCTAGTACTACACACATGTACTTAACTCTAGTACTACACACATGTACTTAACTCTAGTACTACACACATATACTTAACTCTAGTACTACACACATGTACTTAACTCTAGTACTACACACATATACTTAACTCGAGTACTACACAGATGTACTTAACTCTAGGATTACACACATGTACTTAACTCTAGTACTGCACACATGTACTCTAGTACTACACACATGTACTTAACTCTAGTACTACACACATGTACGTAACTCTAGTACTACGCACATGTACTCTAGTACTACACACATGGACTCTAGCACTACACACATGTACTTAACTCTAGTACTACGCACATGTTTCTACACACATGTACTCTAGTACTACACACACTTAACTCTAGTACTACGCACATGTACTCTAGTACTACATACATGTACTTAACTCTAGTACTACACACATGTACTCTAGTACTACACACATGTACTTAACTCTAGTACTACACACATGTACTCTAGTACTACACACATGTACTTAACTCTATTACTACACACATGTACTTAACTCTAGTACTACAGACATGTACTGAACGCTAGTACTACACACATATACTTAACTCTAGTACTACACAGATGTACTAAACTCTAGTATTACAGACATGTACTTAACTCTAGTACTACACACATGTACTTAACTCTAGTATTACACACATGTACTTAACTCTAGTACTACGCACATGTACGCTCATACTACACACATGTACTCTAGTACTACACGCATGTACTTAACTCTAGTACTGCACAGTTGTACTTAACTCTAGTCTTACACACATCTACTTAAATCTAGTATTACACACATGTACTTAACTCTAGTACTACACACATATACTTAACTCCAGTACTACGCACATGTACTCTAGTACTACACACATGGAGTGTAGTCCTACACACATCTACTTAACTCTAAAACTACGCACATGTACTCTCGTACTACACACATGTACTCTAGTACTACACACATGTACTTAACTCTAGTACTGCACAGTTGTACTTAACTCTAGTATTACCCACATCTACTCAAATCTAGTACTACACACATGTACTTAACTCTAGTACTACACACATATACTTAACTCTAGTACTACACACATGTACTTAACTCTAGTACTACACACATATACTTAACTCGAGTACTACACAGATGTACTTAACTCTAGTATTACACACATGTACTTAACTCTAGTACTGCACACATGTACTCTAGTACTACACACATGTACTTAACTCTAGTACTACATACATGTACGTAACTCTAGTACTACGCACATGTACTCTAGTACTACACACATGGACTCTAGCACTACACACATGTATTTAACTCTAGTACTACGCACATGTACTCTCGTACTACACACATGTACTCTAGTACTACACACACTTAACTCTAGTACTACGCACATGTACTCTAGTACTACATACATGTACTTAACTCTAGTACTACACATATGTACTCTAGTACTACACACATGTACTTAACTCTAGTACTACACACATGTACTCTAGTACTACACACATGTACTTAACTCTATTACTACACACATGTACTTAACTCTAGTACTACAGACATGTACTGAACGCTAGTACTACACACATATACTTAACTCTAGTACTACACAGATGTACTAAACTCTAGTATTACAGACATGTACTTAACTCTAGTACTTCACACATGTACTTAACTCTAGTATTACACACATGTACTTAACTCTAGTACTAAGCTAAGGTACTCTCATACTACACACATGTACTCTAGTACTACACGCATGTACTTAACTCTAGTACTGCACAGTTGTACTTAACTCTAGTCTTACACACATCTACTTAAATCTAGTATTACACACATGTACTTAACTCTAGTACTACACACATATACTTAACTCCAGTACTACGCACATGTACTCTAGTACTACACACATGGAGTGTAGTACTACACACATCTACTTAACTCTAAAACTACACATGTACTGTACTACACACATGTATTCTAGTACTACACACATGTACTTAACTCTAGTACTGCACAGTTGTACTTAACTCTAGTATTACACACATCTACTCAAATCTAGTACTACACACATGTACTTAACTCTAGTACTACACACATGTACTTAACTCTAGTACTACACACATATACTTAACTCTAGTACTACACACATGTACTTAACTCTAGTACTACACACATATACTTAACTCGAGTACTACACAGATGTACTTAACTCTAGTATTACACACATGTACTTAACTCTAGTACTGCACACATGTACCCTAGTACTACACACATGGAGTCTAGTACTACACACATGTACTTAACTCTAGTACTATGCACATGTACTCTCGTACTACACACATGTACTCTAGTACTACACACATGTACTTAACTCTAGTACTGCACAGTTGTACTTAACTCTAGTATTACACACATCTACTCAAATCTAGTACTACACACATGTACTTAACTCTAGTACTACACACATGTACTTAACTCTAGTACTACACACATATACTTAACTCTAGTACTACACACATGTACTTAACTCTAGTACTACACACATATACTTAACTCGAGTACTACACAGATGTACTTAACTCTAGTATTACACACATGTACTTAACTCTAGTACTGCACACATGTACTCTAGTACTACACACATGTACTTAACTCTAGTACTACACACATGTACGTAACTCTAGTACTACGCACATGTACTCTAGTACTACACACATGGACTCTAGCACTACACACATGTATTTAACTCTAGTACTACGCACATGTACTCAAGTACTACACACATGTACTCTAGTACTACACACAATTAACTCTAGTACTACGCACATGTACTCTAGTACTACATACATGTACTTAACTCTAGTACTACACACATGTACTCTAGTACTACACACATGTACTTAACTCTAGTACTACACACATGTACTCTAGTACTACACACATGTACTTAACTCTATTACTACACACATGTACTTAACTCTAGTACTACAGACATGTACTGAACGCTAGTACTACACACATATACTTAACTCTAGTACTACACAGATGTACTAAACTCTAGTATTACAGACATGTACTTAACTCTAGTACTACACACATGTACTTAACTCTAGTATTACACACATGTACTTAACTCTAGTACTACGCACATGTACTCTCATACTACACACATGTACTCTAGTACTACACGCATGTACTTAACTCTAGTACTGCACAGTTGTACTTAACTCTAGTCTTACACACATCTACTTAAATCTAGTATTACACACATGTACTTAACTCTAGTACTACACACATATACTTAACTCCAGTACTACGCACATGTACTCTAGTACTACACACATGGAGTGTAGTACTACACACATCTACTTAACTCTAAAACTACGCACATGTACTCGTACTACACACATGTACTCTAGTACTACACACATGTACTTAACTCTAGTACTGCACAGTTGTACTTAACTCTAGTATTACACACATCTACTCAAATCTAGTACTACACACATGTACTTAACTCTAGTACTACACACATATACTTAACTCTAGTACTACACACATGTACTTAACTCTAGTACTACACACATATACTTAACTCGAGTACTACACAGATGTACTTAACTCTAGTATTACACACATGTACTTAACTCTAGTACTGCACACATGTACTCTAGTACTACACACATGTACTTAACTCTAGTACTACACACATGTACGTAACTCTAGTACTACGCACATGTACTCTAGTACTACACACATGGACTCTAGCACTACACACATGTATTTAACTCTAGTACTACGCACATGTACTCTAGTACTACACACACTTAACTCTAGTACTACGCACATGTACTCTAGTACTACATACATGTACTTAACTCTAGTACTACACACATGTACTCTAGTACTACACACATGTACTTAACTCTAGTACTACACACATGTACTCTAGTACTACACACATGTACTTAACTCTATTACTACACACATGTACTTAACTCTAGTACTACAGACATGTACTGAACGCTAGTACTACACACATATACTTAACTCTAGTACTACACAGATGTACTAAACTCTAGTATTACAGACATGTACTTAACTCTAGTACTACACACATGTACTTAACTCTAGTATTACACATGTAATTAACTGTAGTACTACACACATGGAGTCTAGTATTACAACTCTACTTGTACTTTACACACATGTACTTAACTCTAGTACTACACACCAGTACTACATGTACTCTAGTACTACACACATGTACTTAACTCTAGTACTACACACATGTACTTAACTCTAGTACTACACACATGTACTTAAATCTAGTACTTACACACATGTACTTAACTCTAGTACTACACACATATACTTAACTCTAGTACTTACACACATCTACTCACTCTAGTACTACACACCTGTACTCTAGTATTACACACATGTACTTAACTCTATTACTACACACATGCACTCTAGTACTACACACATGTACTCTAGTACTACACACATGTACTTAACTCTAGTACTGCACAGTTGTACTTAACTCTAGTATTACACACATGTACTTAACTCTAGTACTACACACATGTACTCTAGAACTACATACATGTACTTAACTCTAGTACTACACACATGTACTTAACTCTAGTATTACACAAATGTACTTAACTCTAGTACTACACATATGTACTTAACTCTAGTACTACACACATGTACTTAACTCTAGTACTACACACATGTACTTAACTCTAGTACTACACACATGTACTTAACTCTAGTACTACACATGTACTTAACTCTAGTACTACACACATGTACTCTAGTACTACACACATGTACTTAACTCTAGTACTACACACATGTACTTACATGTACTTAACTCTAGTACTACACACATGTACTCTAGTACTACACACATGTACTTAACTCTAGTACTACACACATGTACTCTAGTACTACACACATGTACTTAAGTCTAGTACTACACACATGTACTTAACTCTAGTACTACACACATGTACTCTAGTACTACACACATGTACTTAACTCTAGTACTACACACATATACTTAACTCTAGTACTACACACATGTACTTAACTCTAGTACTACACACATATACTTAACTCGAGTACTACACAGATGTACTTAACTCTAGTATTACACACATGTACTTAACTCTAGTACTGCACACATGTACTCTAGTACTACACACATGTACTTAACTCTAGTACTACACACATGTACGTAACTCTAGTACTACGCACATGTACTCTAGTACTACACACATGGACTCTAGCACTACACACATGTATTTAACTCTAGTACTACGCACATGTACTGCATTACTACACACATGTACTCTAGTACTACACACAATTAACTCTAGTACTACGCACATGTACTCTAGTACTACATACATGTACTTAACTCTAGTACTACACACATGTACTCTAGTACTACACACATGTACTTAACTCTAGTACTACACACATGTACTCTAGTACTACACACATGTACTTAACTCTATTACTACACACATGTACTTAACTCTAGTACTACAGACATGTACTGAACGCTAGTACTACACACATATACTTAACTCTAGTACTACACAGATGTACTAAACTCTAGTATTACAGACATGTACTTAACTCTAGTACTACACACATGTACTTAACTCTAGTATTACACACATGTACTTAACTCTAGTACTACGCACATGTACTCTCATACTACACACATGTACTCTAGTACTACACGCATGTACTTAACTCTAGTACTGCACAGTTGTACTTAACTCTAGTCTTACACACATCTACTTAAATCTAGTATTACACACATGTACTTAACTCTAGTACTACACACATATACTTAACTCCAGTACTACGCACATGTACTCTAGTACTACACACATGGAGTGTAGTACTACACACATCTACTTAACTCTAAAACTACGCACATGTACTCTCGTACTACACACATGTACTCTAGTACTACACACATGTACTTAACTCTAGTACTGCACAGTTGTACTTAACTCTAGTATTACACACATCTACTCAAATCTAGTACTACACACATGTACTTAACTCTAGTACTACACACATATACTTAACTCTAGTACTACACACATGTACTTAACTCTAGTACTACACACATATACTTAACTCGAGTACTACACAGATGTACTTAACTCTAGTATTACACACATGTACTTAACTCTAGTACTGCACACATGTACTCTAGTACTACACACATGTACTTAACTCTAGTACTACACACATGTACGTAACTCTAGTACTACGCACATGTACTCTAGTACTACACACATGGACTCTAGCACTACACACATGTATTTAACTCTAGTACTACGCACATGTACTCTCGTACTACACACATGTACTCTAGTACTACACACACTTAACTCTAGTACTACGCACATGTACTCTAGTACTACATACATGTACTTAACTCTAGTACTACACACATGTACTCTAGTACTACACACATGTACTTAACTCTAGTACTACACACATGTACTCTAGTACTACACACATGTACTTAACTCTATTACTACACACATGTACTTAACTCTAGTACTACAGACATGTACTGAACGCTAGTACTACACACATATACTTAACTCTAGTACTACACAGATGTACTAAACTCTAGTATTACAGACATGTACTTAACTCTAGTACTACACACATGTACTTAACTCTAGTATTACACACATGTACTTAACTCTAGTACTACGCACATGTACTCTCATACTACACACATGTACTCTAGTACTACACGCATGTACTTAACTCTAGTACTGCACAGTTGTACTTAACTCTAGTCTTACACACATCTACTTAAATCTAGTATTACACACATGTACTTAACTCTAGTACTACACACATATACTTAACTCCAGTACTACGCACATGTACTCTAATACTACACACATGGAGTGTAGTACTACACACATCTACTTAACTCTAAAACTACGCACATGTACTCTCGTACTACACACATGTATTCTAGTACTACACACATGTACTTAACTCTAGTACTGCACAGTTGTACTTAACTCTAGTATTACACACATCTACTCAAATCTAGTACTACACACATGTACTTAACTCTAGTACTACACACATGTACTTAACTCTAGTACTACACACATATACTTAACTCTTGTACTACACACATGTACTTAACTCTAGTACTACACACATATACTTAACTCGAGTACTACACAGATGTACTTAACTCTAGTATTACACACATGTACTTAACTCTAGTACTGCACACATGTACTCTAGTACTACACACATGTACTCTAGTACTACACACATGTACTTAACTCTAGTACTACGCACATGTACTCTAGTACTACACACATGGACTCTAGCACTACACACATGTACTTAACTCTAGTACTACGCACATGTACTC
This sequence comes from Odontamblyopus lacepedii, assembly GCA_034769755.1. Classification (NCBI taxonomy): domain Eukaryota; kingdom Metazoa; phylum Chordata; class Actinopteri; order Gobiiformes; family Gobiidae; genus Odontamblyopus; species Odontamblyopus lacepedii. Next base: position 22,516 of record JAVCWC010000025.1, on the reverse strand, counting down.
TCGTACTACACACATGTACTCTAGTACTACACACACTTAACTCTAGTACTACGCACATGTACTCTAGTACTACATACATGTACTTAACTCTAGTACTACACACATGTACTCTCGTACTACACACATGTACTTAACTCTAGTACTACACACATGTACTCTAGAACTACACACATGTATTTAACTCTATTACTACACACATGTACTTAACTCTAGTACTACAGACATGTACTGAACGCTAGTACTACACACATATACTTAACTCTAGTACTACACAGATGTACTAAACTCTAGTATTACAGACATGTACTTAACTCTAGTACTACACACATGTACTTAACTCTAGTATTACACACATGTACTTAACTCTAGTACTACACACATGGAGTCTAGTACTACACACATGTACTTAACTCTAGTACTACGCACATGTACTCTCATACTACACACATGTACTCTAGTACTACACGCATGTACTTAACTCTAGTACTGCACAGTTGTACTTAACTCTAGTCTTACACACATCTACTTAAATCTAGTATTACACACATGTACTTAACTCTAGTACTACACACATATACTTAACTCCAGTACTACGCACATGTACTCTAGTACTACACACATGGAGTGTAGTACTACACACATCTACTTAACTCTAAAACTACGCACATGTACTCTCGTACTACACACATGTATTCTAGTACTACACACATGTACTTAACTCTAGTACTGCACAGTTGTACTTAACTCTAGTATTACACACATCTACTTAAATCTAGTACTACACACATGTACTTAACTCTAGTACTACACACATGTACTTAACTCTAGTACTACAGACATATACTGAACTCTAGTACTACACACATGTACTTAACTCTAGTACTACACACATATACTTAACTCGAGTACTACACAGATGTACTTAACTCTAGTATTACACACATGTACTTAACTCTAGTACTGCACACATGTACTCTAGTACTACACACATGTACTTAACTCTAGTACTACACACATGTACTTAACTGTAGTACTACACACATGTACGTAACTCTAGTACTACGCACATGTACTCTAGTACTACACACATGGAGTCTAGTACTACACACATGTACTTAACTCTAGTACTACGCACATGTACTCTCGTACTACACACATGTACTTAAGTCTAGTACTGCACAGTTGTACTTAACTCTAGTATTACACACATCTACTCAAATCTAGTACTACACACATGTACTTAACTCTAGTACTACACACATATACTTAACTCTAGTACTACACACATGTACTTAACTCTAGTACTACACACATATACTTAACTCGAGTACTACACAGATGTACTTAACTCTAGTATTACACACATGTACTTAACTCTAGTACTGCACACATGTACTCTAGTACTACACACATGGACTCTAGCACTACACACATGTACTTAACTCTAGTACTACGCACATGTACTCTCGTACTACACACATGTACTCTAGTACTAGACACACTTAACTCTAGTACTACACACATATACTCTAGTACTACACACATGTACTTAACTCTAGTACTACACACATGTACTCTAGTACTACACACATGTACTTAACTCTAGTACTACACACATGTACTCTATTACTACACACATGTACTTAACTCTAGTACTACACACATGTACTTAACTCTAGTACTACAGACATGTACTGAACGCTAGTACTACACACATATACTTAACTCTAGTACTACACAGATGTACTAAACTCTAGTATTACAGACATGTACTTAACTCTAGTACTACACACATGTACTTAACTCTAGTATTACACACATATACTTAACTCTAGTACTACACACATGGAGTCTAGTACTACACACATGTACTCAACTCTAGTACTACACACATGTACGTAACTCTAGTACTACGCACATGTACTCTAGTACTACACACATGGACTCTAGCACTACACACATGTACTTAACTCTAGTACTACGCACATGTACTCTCGTACTACACACATGTACACTAGTATTACAGACACTTAACTCTAGTACTACGCACATGTACTCTAGTACTACACACATGTACTTAACTCTAGTACTACACACATGTACTCTAGTACTACACACATGTACTTAACTCTAGAACTACACACATATACTTAACTCGAGTACTACACAGATGTACTTAACTCTAGTACTACACACATGTACTTAACTCTAGTACTACACACATATACTTAACTAGAGTACTACACAGATGTACTCTAGTACTACACACATGTACTTAACTCTAGTACTACACACATGTACGTAACTCTAGTACTACGCACATGTACTCTAGTACTACACACATGGACTCTAGCACTACACACATGTACTTAACTCTAGTACTACGCACATGTACTCTTGTACTACACACATGTACACTAGTATTACAGACACTTAACTCTAGTACTACGCACATGTACTCTAGTACTACACACATGTACTTAACTCTAGTACTACACACATGTACTCTAGTACTACACACATGTACTTAACTCTAGAACTACACACATATACTTAACTCGACTACTACACAGATATACTTAACTCTAGTATTACACACATGTACTTAACTCTAGTACTGCACACATGTACTCTAGTACTACACACATGTACTTAACTCTACTACTGCACAGTTGTACATAACTTGAGTATTACACGGATGTACTTATTTCTAGTACTACGCACATGTACTTAACTCTATTACTACACACATGTACTTAACTCTAGTACTACACGGATGTACTGTGATAAGATTTTATGTGTAATTCATTTATCAAAATGTATCTTGAAATCCTATCAAAATTACATGCTGTATTGTGCTGACCATGGTTTAATAATAATAATAATAATAATAATAATGCATCAGTTTTATATAGCGCTTTTCTGGACACTCAAAGACGCTTTACAGAGCATTATTCATTCACTCCATACCCGGTTGTGGTAAACTACTATTGTAGCTACAGCTGCCCTGGGGCAGACTGACGGAAGCGAGGCTACCAATCTGCGCCATTGGCCCCTCCGACTAGCCCATATGCAAGATTGAGTGAAGAGTTGCATGGATTAGTTAGGGCAGTGAAAGAGACTACTATTGAGGAAGCAAAAAGGACAGCACAATCTGGGGCGAGGCCAAAACACCCACATGCGACCCGACAGGCCACCTCCAAGATACAAAGTGCACTACGTTAGGCAGAGGAAACCCAAAAAGACACAGGGAAAGACAGCCACATTCTACACCTCACCCAACCCATGGACTGAAATGACTAGTGAGGACGAGGACGAAAATAACGAAAGGGAACCTGCCCTAGGACGTTCCTGATGATAGCCCTCCCAACGCCGGGAGGAGAGGGAGGAGATACTACATTAGTTTACAGGACTTGGACACAGAGGGATGTAAAAGAAGCACTTGAGGGAGTGACAAAACCTAGTGAGGACATAGAACAATGTATTACTGACATGGAAAATTTGCAAAAAAGTTATCACTTAGATGGCTTGGAAGTGCAGCAAGCACTGATGACACTGACGGGACAGAAATGGACAATGGTAAGGGGACTTTACAGGCACTCGACCAGATGCACAAAATGCAGGACGACGTGAAAAAATCCCACACGACGCTGTCCTCGATGCAGTACGAGGCGCGGTGTGGCCAAATATGTGCCAGGTGTATGCCAGGCGTGCAAATTACTCCATTATACAACAGACAAAACAGAAAGACGGGGAACCAGTACAAGATTTCAGATGTAGAATGACAGAGGTATTCAAGACACACAGCGGGATCCCAGAAACCCAAGAAGTAGACGGGGCCTTCCAACAGCAATTAAAAATGTCCATCTTAGGAGGGCTCCACCAACCCATACAAGAGTGGCTCAAAAAGAATTTTGTTGGCCTCCCCACGGCCTCACTCGCAGATTTTATGACACACGCAGTGCACGCAGAAACGGTGATAAAGAGAAAGGCCAGCCAGAAGCCCATTCCCACGTTTGTTGTACAATCAGAAGCCTATGTAACAGAAAGGTCAGGAGGAAGAAGGTACAGGAAGTCAAGAGGTACAGGTAGACCTACAGGAGGAAGGTTAGACAAGCAAAAGGACATTGACAGGTCGGAAGGAAGGTGTTACATATGCCACAAGAAGGGCCATTTGGCGCGAGATTGCGACAAAGGAAAGAATAGAGAGGATGATGACAGTGATGAGGAAGAAGGAACCAGAAGGCAGAGACGAGACGCGTGACTAACACCATACACAGACACACAGAGTGAACATCCACACCCAGACACACCAGATAGACAGGAGCATATAGGAGAAGACACACCACTTACACTGGATATGACAGAAGAGCCAGCAGAACTATACTTAACCGCAGAACAATCAGATAATAGAGTAAGACCAGAACTAACATTATTTGTAAATGGCAAACCCATGCTGTTCCTGGTAGACTCAGGAGCAGAACGCACAGTCATTCGTGATGACAGGGGAATGGGAACCAATGGGAAAACAATCCGAGTGGTATCAGCGAGTGGCCAAATACAATCAAATAACATAAGCAAGCCTATATCATTCGCCCTAGCAGAGGAAGAACCGCCCGTACTGTGTGAAGTGGTCCTATCTCCACAGTGCCCCCATAATTTATTAGGACGGGACGTAATGCTCATGCTAGAAGTAAGTGTCTACCCCACTCTAGGAGGGGTCATGAAGGCGGGTAGATGCCCACTCAAGGACAAAGACCTAGAGGCACTAGTTGTGGAAGGTGACGGACCATGCCATTATTGGTGGTCCCTAGATATCCCCACTAAAGACCCCACACACACAGCATCCCAACTCGTGAAAACGGCAAAAACAATAGCCAAAGGAGATTCAGATTTTATGAGCAAAACGACTTACACATGACCTTAAGGTTCAAAGGCACCTCAGGCCCAGACTGGAGATACGACAAAGCAGTACACAATTTAGGTCCACAATGTGTGCTACTGACTCACATGTACTATAAAGATGCGACAGTGCTCTGTGATATTGACGTAGGTCAGACAGTAACCTATCTGATGCCAATCCCGGCAGACGACATGTTTCGCTAGCCAAAGGAAAACGACAAAAATGGTCTGATCTAGGGGCAGACGCACAGGCAGCAAGGAGACTCACTGATTGGAAGGCAACAAAAGACGAGGGAGAACAGTTTAGTCCAAGCTCAGGATGGATAGGAAACTAAACTACCGACTTACCCTCACACCCGCCACACACCTCGCAGAGAGAGGAGCAGGCCTGCGCATGGATGAATGGGTGATATAGAGCAACTCCCATTGACAGTTGAAGAGGAAGAGGCATTGAAAGATGTACCAGATAAGGTGTGGAGTCAAGGGCCATCAGATGTAGGACTCATGCTGGGGGCCGAGCCAGTAGTAATAACAGGAAAGACAGAATACAGGCCGAAATTAAGACGCAGTTAAAACCAGACGCAGAAGATGGAATTAAACCTGTAATAGAGGGTCTAAAAAAGGCAGGAGTAGTGGTTGCTTGCCCAGACGCTACATGCAACACACCAATCTTCCCAGTAAAGAAGGCTCCACCCTCACTAGCATGGCGAATGATTCAAGATTTAAGAGCAGTAAACGAAGCAATTGCTCAAAGAGCACCCAATGTCCCAAACCCACACACTTTGCTGAACTCAATTCGAACCACAGCATCACACTTTTCAGTGATTGACCTAAGTAATGCATTTTTCAGCATACCAGTTGAAAAAGAGAGCCAGAAATGGTTTGGGTTCACATATAGGGGAGAAAAGCTGACATTTGCCAGACTCCCACAAGGATTATGTATATCGCCAACCGTGTTTTCACAGTGCATCACAAACTGTCTCGCAGGATTTGATCCCCCAGGAGGCAGCCAAATTCTAGTATACGTAGATGACTTCCTAGTAGTTGGAGACACGGAAAAAACATGCAGGCAAGATACATTAGCCTTACTAAAATACCTAGGCGAGACAGGAAACAAAGTTGAGCAAAGATAAACTGCAGCTTTGGAAGCAGGAGGTCAAATACCTGGGTCACACTGTGACATCACAAGGCAGGGCCGTCTGCTCCCAAAGAAAGGCAGCCATTTTACAGGCACCAAAACCGTTGACAAAGAAACAAATGATGTCATTCCTTGGATTGTGCAATTACTGTCGCAGTTGGCTACTAGACTATGCCATACTAGTAAGGTCGCTACAAGATTTGATGTATAACACACCCATGGCAATGAAAGATCCACTGATTTGGACGCCAGAAGCAGAAGCAGCGTTTTGCGTGCTTAAAGCACTCCCCTGACAAGAGGAGACGTAGTGTTTGTAGATGGGTCGGCAAAAAAGATTGAAATGGGCTAAAATCAAGTCGGATATGGAGTCACAACAGAACATAAAGTGTTAAAACAAGGCAAATTACCATCTAACGTCTCTGCAACAAGCAGCAGAATTAGTGGCACTAACAGAGGCATGTAAATTATATGCAGGTAAAGCAGTAACAATATACACGGACAGCCAATATGCATACGGAACCGTACACATATTTTGCCAACAATGGAAACACCGTGGTTTTAAAACTTCCACAGGAAAGCCAGTCATGCATGCCAATCTATTACAAGACAACAAGACAAGTCCATGTGTGTAGTACTAGAGTACATGGGTGTAGTACTAGAGTACATGTGTGTAGTACTACAGTTAAGTACATGTGTGTAGTACTAGAGAACATGTGTGTAGTACTAGAGTACATGTGTGTAGTACTAAAGTTAAGTACATGTGCGTAGTACTAGAGTTACGTACATGTGTGTAGTACTAGAGTTAAGTATATGTGTGTAGTACAAGAGTTAAGTACATGTGTGTAGTACTAGAGTTAAGTACATGTGTGTAATACTAGAGTTAAGTACAGCTGTGTAGTACTCGATTTAAGTATATGTGTGTAGTACTAGAGGTAAGTACATTTGTGCAGTACTAGAGTACGTGTGTGTAGTACTAGAGTACATGTGAGTAGTACTAGAGTTAAGTACATGTGTGTACTAGTAGAGTCCATTTGTGTTGTACTACAGTACATGTCCGTAGTACTAGAGTTAAGGACATGTGTATAGTACTAGTGTGTAGTACTAGAGTTAAGTACATGTGTGTAATACTAGAGTTAAGTACATCTGTGCAGTACTCGAGTTAAGTATATGTGTGTAGTTCTAGAGTTAAGTACATGTGTTTAGTAGTAGAGTAAAGTACATGTGTGTAGTACTAGAGATAAGTACATGTGTGTAGTACTAGAGTTAAGTACATGTGTGTAGTACTAGAGTTAAGTACATATGCGTAGTACTAGAGTACATGTGTGTAGTACTAGAGTTAAGTACATATGCGTAGTAGTAGAGTACATGTGTGTAGTACTAGAGTACATGTGTGTAGTACTAGAGTTAAGTACATATGCGTAGTAGTAGAGTACATGTGTGTAGTACTAGAGTACATGTGTGTAGTACTAGAGTACATGTGTATAGCACGAGAGTTAAGTACATCTGTGTAGTACTAGAGTACATGTGTGTAGTACTAGAGTTAAGTACATGTGTGTAATACTAGAGTTAAGGACATGTGTGTAGTTCTAGAGTTAAGTACATGTATGTAGTACTAGAGTACATGTATGTAGTACTAGAGTTAAGTATATGTGTGTAGTACTAGAGTTAAGTACATCCATGTAGTACTCGAGTTAAGTACATGTGTGTAGTACTAGAGTTAAGTACATGTGCGTAGTACTACAGTTAAGTACATGTGTGTAGTACTAGAGTTAAGTACATCTGTGTAGTACTCGAGTTAAGTATATGTGTGTAGTACTAGAGTTAAGTACATGTGTATAATATTAGAGTTAAGTACAACTGTGGAGTACTGGAGCTAAGTACAACTGTGCAGTTCTTTAGTTAAGTATATGTGTGTAGTACTAGAGTTAAGTACATGTGTGTAGTACTAGAGTTAAGTACATGTGTGTAGTACTAGAGTTAAGTACATGTGTGTAGTACTAGAGTTAAGTACATCTGTGTAGTACTCGAGTTAAGTATATGTGTGTAGTACTAGAGTTAAGTACATGTGTGTAGTACTAGAGTTAAGTATATGTGTGTAGTACTAGAGTGAAGTATATGTGTGTAGTACTAAAGTTAAATTCATGTGTGTAGTACTAGAGTTAAGTATATGTGTGTAGTACTAGAGTTAAGTACATGTGTGTAGTACTAGAGTTAAGTACATGTGTGTAGTACTAGAGTACATGTGTGTAGTACTAGAGTTAAGTACAATGTGCGTAGTACTAGAAATAAGTACATCTGTGTAATACTAGAGGTATGTACAACTGTGCAGTACTAGAGTTAAGTATATGTGTGTAGTAACAGAGTTAAGTACATGTGTGTAGTTCTAGAGTTAAGTACATGTGTGTAATATTAGAGTTAAGTACAACTGTGGAGTACTAGAGCTAAGTACAACTGTGCAGTTCTTTAGTTAAGTACATGTGTGTAGTACTAGAGTTAAGTACATGTGTGTAGTACTAGAGTACATGTGTGTAGTACTAGAGTTAAGTATATGTGTGTAGTACTAGAGTACATGTGTGTAGTACTAGAGTTAAGTATATGTGTGTAGTACTAGAGTTAAGTACATCCATGTAGTACACGAGTTAAGTACATGTGTGTAGTACTAGAGTTAAGTACATGTGTGTAGTACTACAGTGAAGTACATGTGTGTAGTACTAGAGGTAAGTACATCTGTGTAGTACTAGAGTTAAGTACATATGTGTAGTACTCGAGTTAAGTACATGTGTTTAGTACTAGAGTCCGTGTGTAGTACTAGAGTACATGTGCGTAGTACTAGAGTTACGTACATGTGTGCAGTACTAGAGTTAAGTACATGTGTGCAGTACTAGGATACATGTGTGTAGTACTAAAGTTAAGTATGTGTGTAGTACTAGAGTTAAGTACATGTGTGTAGTACTAGAGTTAAGTACATGTGTGTAATACTAGAGTTAAGTACAGCTGTGTAGTACTTGAGTTAAGTATATGTGTGTAGTACTAGAGTTAAGTACATGTGTGTACTAGAGTACATGTGTGTAGTACTAGAGTACATGTGTGTAGTACTAGAGTTAAGTACATGTGTGTAGTAGTAGAGTCCATTTGTGTTGTACTACAGTACATGTCCGTAGTACTAGAGTTAAGTATATGTGTGTAGTACTAGAATTAAATACATGTGTGTAGTACTACAGTTAAGTATATGTGTATAGTACTAGAGTTAAGTACATGTGTGTAGTACTAGAGTACATGTGTGTAGTACTAGAGTTAAGTATATGTGTGTAGTACTAGAGTTAAGTACATCCATGTAGTATTTGAGTTAAGTACATGTGTGTAGTACTAGAGTTAAGTACATGTGCGTAGTACTACAGTTAAGTACATGTGTGTAGTACTAGAGGTAAGTACATCTGTGTAGTACTAGAGTTAAGTACATCTGTGTAGTACTCGAGTTAAGTATATGTGTGTAGTACTAGAGTTAAGTACGTGTGTAGTACTAGAGTTAAGTATATGTGTGTAGTACTAGAGTTAAGTATATGTGTGTAGTACTAAAGTTAAATTCATGTGTGTAGTACTAGAGTTAAGTATATGTGTGTAGTACTAGAGTTAAGTACATGTGTGTAGTACTAGAGTTAAGTACATGTGTGTAGTACTAGAGTACATGTGTGTAGTACTAGAGTTAAGTACAATGTGCGTAGTACTAGAAATAAGTACATCTGTGTAATACTAGAGGTATGTACAACTGTGCAGTACTAGAGTTAAGTATATGTGTGTAGTACTAGAGTTAAGTACATGTGTGTAGTACTAGAGTTAAGTACATGTGTGTAATATTACAGTTAAGTACAACTGTGGAGTACTAGAGCTAAGTACAACTGTGCAGTTCTTTAGTTAAGTACATGTGTGTAGTACTAGAGTTAAGGACATGTGTGTAGTACTAGAGTACATGTGTGTAGTACTAGAGTTAAGTATATGTGTGTAGTACTAGAGTTAAGTACATCCATGTAGTACTCGAGTTAAGTACATGTGTGTAGTACTAGAGTTAAGTACATGTGTTTAGTACTAGAGTCCGTGTGTAGTACTAGAGTACATGTGCGTAGTACTAGAGTTACGTACATGTGTGCAGTACTAGAGTTAAATACATGTGTGCAGTACTAGAGTACATGTGTGTAGTACTAAAGTTAAGTATATGTGTGTAGTACTAGAGTTAAGTACATGTGTGTAGTACTAGAGTTAAGTACATGTGTGTAATACTAGAGTTAAGTACAGCTGTGTAGTACTCGAGTTAAGTATATGTGTGTAGTACTAGAGTTAAGTACATGTGTGTACTAGAGTACATGTGAGTAGTACTATAGTTAAGTACATGTGTGTAGTAGTAGAGTCCATTTGTGTTGTACTACAGTACATGTCCGTAGTACTAGAGTTAAGTACATGTGTATAGTACTAGTGTGTAGTACTAGAGTTAAATACATGTGTGTAATACTAGAGTTAAGTACATCTGTGCAGTACTCGAGTTAAGTATATGTGTGTAGTACTAGAGTTAAGTACATCTGCTTGTACTACAGTTAAGTACATGTGTGTAGTACTAGAGGTAAGTACATATGTGTAGTACTAGAGTTAAGTACATCTGTGTAGTACTCGAGTTAAGTATATGTGTGTAGTACTAGAGTACATGTTTGTAGTACTAAAGTTAAGTATATGTGTGTAGTACTAGAGTTAAGTACATGTGTGTAGTACTAGAGTTAAGTACATGTGTGTAGTACTACAGTGACGTACATGTGTGTAGTACTAGAGGTAAGTACATCTGTGTAGTACTAGAGTTAAGTACATATGTGTAGTACTCGAGTTAAGTACATGTGTTTAGTACTAGAGTCCGTGTGTAGTACTAGAGTACATGTGCGTAGTACTAGAGTTACGTACATGTGTGCAGTACTAGAGTTAAGTACATGTGTGCAGTACTAGAGTACATGTGTGTAGTACTAAAGTTAAGTATATGTGTGTAGTACTAGAGTTAAGTACATGTGTGTAGTACTAGAGTTAAGTACATGTGTGTAATACTAGAGTTAAGTACAGCTGTGTAGTCCTCGAGTTAAGTATATGTGTGTAGTACTAGAGTTAAGTACATGTGTGTACTAGAGTACATGTGAGTAGTACTATAGTTAAGTACATGTGTGTAGTAGTAGAGTCCATTTGTGTTGTACTACAGTACATGTCCGTAGTACTAGAATTAAATACATGTGTGTAGTACTACAGTTAAGTATATGTGTATAGTACTAGAGTTAAGTACATGTGTGTAGTACTAGAGTACATGTGTGTAGTACTAGAGTTAAGTATATGTGTGTAGTACTAGAGTTAAGTACATCCATGTAGTATTTGAGTTAAGTACATGTGTGTAGTACTAGAGTTAAGTACATGTGCGTAGTACTACAGTTAAGTACATGTGTGTAGTACTAGAGGTAAGTACATCTGTGTAGTACTAGAGTTAAGTACATCTGTGTAGTACTCGAGTTAAGTATATGTGTGTAGTACTAGAGTTAAGTACGTGTGTAGTACTAGAGTTAAGTATATGTGTGTAGTACTAGAGTTAAGTATATGTGTGTAGTACTAAAGTTAAATTCATGTGTGTAGTACTAGAGTTAAGTATATGTGTGTAGTACTAGAGTTAAGTACATGTGTGTAGTACTAGAGTTAAGTACATGTGTGTAGTACTAGAGTACATGTGTGTAGTACTAGAGTTAAGTACAATGTGCGTAGTACTAGAAATAAGTACATCTGTGTAATACTAGAGGTATGTACAACTGTGCAGTACTAGAGTTAAGTATATGTGTGTAGTACTAGAGTTAAGTACATGTGTGTAGTACTCGAGTTAAGTACATGTGTGTAATATTACAGTTAAGTACAACTGTGGAGTACTAGAGCTAAGTACAACTGTGCAGTTCTTTAGTTAAGTACATGTGTGTAGTACTAGAGTTAAGGACATGTGTGTAGTACTAGAGTACATGTGTGTAGTACTAGAGTTAAGTATATGTGTGTAGTACTAGAGTTAAGTACATCCATGTAGTACTCGAGTTAAGTACATGTGTGTAGTACTAGAGTTAAGTACATGTGTTTAGTACTAGAGTCCGTGTGTAGTACTAGAGTACATGTGCGTAGTACTAGAGTTACGTACATGTGTGCAGTACTAGAGTTAAATACATGTGTGCAGTACTAGAGTACATGTGTGTAGTACTAAAGTTAAGTATATGTGTGTAGTACTAGAGTTAAGTACATGTGTGTAGTACTAGAGTTAAGTACATGTGTGTAATACTAGAGTTAAGTACAGCTGTGTAGTACTAGAGTTAAGTATATGTGTGTAGTACTAGAGTTAAGTACATGTGTGTACTAGAGTACATGTGAGTAGTACTATAGTTAAGTACATGTGTGTAGTAGTAGAGTCCATTTGTGTTGTACTACAGTACATGTCCGTAGTACTAGAGTTAAGTACATGTGTATAGTACTAGTGTGTAGTACTAGAGTTAAATACATGTGTGTAATACTAGAGTTAAGTACATCTGTGCAGTACTCGAGTTAAGTATATGTGTGTAGTACTAGAGTTAAGTACATCTGCGTTGTACTACAGTTAAGTACATGTCTGTAGTACTAGAGGTAAGTACATATGTGTAGTACTAGAGTTAAGTACATCTGTGTAGTACTCGAGTTAAGTATATGTGTGTAGTACTAGAGTACATGTGTGTAGTACTAAAGTTAAGTATATGTGTGTAGTACTAGAGTTAAGTACATGTGTGTAGTACTAGAGTTAAGTACATGTGTGTAGTACTACAGTGACGTACATGTGTGTAGTACTAGAGGTAAGTACATCTGTGTAGTACTAGAGTTAAGTACATATGTGTAGTACTCGAGTTAAGTACATGTGTTTAGTACTAGAGTCCGTGTGTAGTACTAGAGTACATGTGCGTAGTACTAGAGTTACGTACATGTGTGCAGTACTAGAGTTAAGTACATGTGTGCAGTACTAGAGTACATGTGTGTAGTACTAAAGTTAAGTATATGTGTGTAGTACTAGAGTTAAGTACATGTGTGTAGTACTAGAGTTAAGTACATGTGTGTAATACTAGAGTTAAGTACAGCTGTGTAGTACTCGAGTTAAGTATATGTGTGTAGTACTAGAGTTAAGTACATGTGTGTACTAGAGTACATGTGAGTAGTACTATAGTTAAGTACATGTGTGTAGTAGTAGAGTCCATTTGTGTTGTACTACAGTACATGTCCGTAGTACTAGAATTAAATACATGTGTGTAGTACTACAGTTAAGTATATGTGTATAGTACTAGAGTTAAGTACATGTGTGTAGTACTAGAGTACATGTGTGTAGTACTAGAGTTAAGTATATGTGTGTAGTACTAGAGTTAAGTACATCCATGTAGTATTTGAGTTAAGTACATGTGTGTAGTACTAGAGTTAAGTACATGTGCGTAGTACTACAGTTAAGTACATGTGTGTAGTACTAGAGGTAAGTACATCTGTGTAGTACTAGAGTTAAGTACATCTGTGTAGTACTCGAGTTAAGTATATGTGTGTAGTACTAGAGTTAAGTACATGTGTGTAGTACTAGAGTTAAGTACATGTGTGTAATACTAGAGTTAAGTACAGCTGTGTAGTACTCGAGTTAAGTATATGTGTGTAGTACTAGAGTTAAGTACATGTGTGTACTAGAGTACATGTGAGTAGTACTATAGTTAAGTACATGTGTGTAGTAGTAGAGTTAAGGACATGTGTGTAGTACTAGAGTACATGTGTGTAGTACTAGAGTTAAGTACAATGTGCGTAGTACTAGAAATAAGTACATCTGTGTAATACTAGAGGTATGTACAACTGTGCAGTACTAGAGTTAAGTATATGTGTGTAGTACTAGAGTTAAGTACATGTGTGTAGTACTAGAGTTAAGTACATGTGTATAATATTAGAGTTAAGTACAACTGTGGTGTACTGGAGCTAAGTACAACTGTGCAGTTCTTTAGTTAAGTATATGTGTGTAGTACTAGAGTTAAATACATGTGTGTAGTACTAGAGTTAAGTACAATGTGCGTAGTACTAGAAATAAGTACATCTGTGTAATACTAGAGGTATGTACAACTGTGCAGTACTAGAGTTAAGTATATGTGTGTAGTACTAGAGTTAAGTACATGTGTGTAGTACTAGAGTTAAGTACATGTGTATAATATTAGAGTTAAGTACAACTGTGGTGTACTGGAGCTAAGTACAACTGTGCAGTTCTTTAGTTAAGTATATGTGTGTAGTACTAGAGTTAAGTACATGTGTGTAGTACTAGAGTACATGTGTGTAGTACGAGAGTACATGTGCGTAGTACTAGAGTTAAGTACAATGTGCGTAGTACTAGAAATAAGTACATCTGTGTAATACTAGAGGTATGTACAACTGTGCAGTACTAGAGTTAAGTATATGTGTGTAGTACTAGAGTTAAGTACATGTGTGTAGTACTAGAGTTAAGTACATGTGTATAATATTAGAGTTAAGTACAACTGTGGTGTACTGGAGCTAAGTACAACTGTGCAGTTCTTTAGTTAAGTACATGTGCGTGGTACTAGATTTAAGTACATGTGTGTAGTACTAGAGTACATGTGTGTAGTACTAGAGTATGTGTGCGTAGTACTAGAGTTAAGTACATGTGTGTAGAACTATAGTCCATGTGTGTAGTACTAGAGTACATGTGTGTAGTACTAGAGTTAAGTACATGTGTGTAGTACTAGAGTTAAGTACATGTCTGTAATACTAGAGTTTAGTACATCTGTGTAGTACTAGAGTTAAGTATATGTGTGTAGTAATAGCGTTCAGTACATGTCTGTAGTACTAGAGTTAAGTACATGTGTGTAGTACTAGAGTTAAGGACATGTGTGTAGTTCTAGAGTTAAGTACATGTATGTAGTACTAGAGTACATGTATGTAGTACTAGAGTTAAGTATATGTGTGTAGTACTAGAGTTAAGTACATCCATGTAGTACTCGAGTTAAGTACATGTGTGTAGTACTAGAGTTAAGTACATGTGCGTAGTACTACAGTTAAGTACATGTGTGTAGTACTAGAGTTAAGTACATCTGTGTAGTACTCGAGTTAAGTATATGTGTGTAGTACTAGAGTTAAGTACATGTGTATAATATTAGAGTTAAGTACAACTGTGGAGTACTGGAGCTAAGTACAACTGTGCAGTTCTTTAGTTAAGTATATGTGTGTAGTACTAGAGTTAAGTACATGTGTGTAGTACTAGAGTACATGTGTGTAGTACTAGAGTTAAGTACATGTGTGTAGTACTAGAGGTAAGTACATCTGTGTAGTACTAGAGTTAAGTACATCTGTGTAGTACTCGAGTTAAGTATATGTGTGTAGTACTAGAGTTAAGTACGTGTGTAGTACTAGAGTTAAGTATATGTGTGTAGTACTAGAGTGAAGTATATGTGTGTAGTACTAAAGTTAAATTCATGTGTGTAGTACTAGAGTTAAGTATATGTGTGTAGTACTAGAGTTAAGTACATGTGTGTAGTACTAGAGTTAAGTACATGTGTGTAGTACTAGAGTACATGTGTGTAGTACTAGAGTTAAGTACAATGTGCGTAGTACTAGAAATAAGTACATCTGTGTAATACTAGAGGTATGTACAACTGTGCAGTACTAGAGTTAAGTATATGTGTGTAGTAACAGAGTTAAGTACATGTGTGTAGTTCTAGAGTTAAGTACATGTGTGTAATATTAGAGTTAAGTACAACTGTGGAGTACTAGAGCTAAGTACAACTGTGCAGTTCTTTAGTTAAGTACATGTGTGTAGTACTAGAGTTAAGTACATGTGTGTAGTACTAGAGTACATGTGTGTAGTACTAGAGTTAAGTATATGTGTGTAGTACTAGAGTACATGTGTGTAGTACTAGAGTTAAGTATATGTGTGTAGTACTAGAGTTAAGTACATCCATGTAGTACACGAGTTAAGTACATGTGTGTAGTACTAGAGTTAAGTACATGTGTGTAGTACTACAGTGAAGTACATGTGTGTAGTACTAGAGGTAAGTACATCTGTGTAGTACTAGAGTTAAGTACATATGTAGTACTCGAGTTAAGTACATGTGTTTAGTACTAGAGTCCGTGTGTAGTACTAGAGTACATGTGCGTAGTACTAGAGTTACGTACATGTGTGCAGTACTAGAGTTAAGTACATGTGTGCAGTACTAGGATACATGTGTGTAGTACTAAAGTTAAGTATATGTGTGTAGTACTAGAGTTAAGTACATGTGTGTAGTACTAGAGTTAAGTACATGTGTGTAATACTAGAGTTAAGTACAGCTGTGTAGTACTTGAGTTAAGTATATGTGTGTAGTACTAGAGTTAAGTACATGTGTGTACTAGAGTACATGTGAGTAGTACTATAGTTAAGTACATGTGTGTAGTAGTAGAGTCCATTTGTGTTGTACTACAGTACATGTCCGTAGTACTAGAGTTAAGTATATGTGTGTAGTACTAGAATTAAATACATGTGTGTAGTACTACAGTTAAGTATATGTGTATAGTACTAGAGTTAAGTACATGTGTGTAGTACTAGAGTACATGTGTGTAGTACTAGAGTTAAGTATATGTGTGTAGTACTAGAGTTAAGTACATCCATGTAGTATTTGAGTTAAGTACATGTGTGTAGTACTAGAGTTAAGTACATGTGCGTAGTACTACAGTTAAGTACATGTGTGTAGTACTAGAGGTAAGTACATCTGTGTAGTACTAGAGTTAAGTACATCTGTGTAGTACTCGAGTTAAGTATATGTGTGTAGTACTAGAGTTAAGTACGTGTGTAGTACTAGAGTTAAGTATATGTGTGTAGTACTAGAGTTAAGTATATGTGTGTAGTACTAAAGTTAAATTCATGTGTGTAGTACTAGAGTTAAGTATATGTGTGTAGTACTAGAGTTAAGTACATGTGTGTAGTACTAGAGTTAAGTACATGTGTGTAATATTACAGTTAAGTACAACTGTGGAGTACTAGAGCTAAGTACAACTGTGCAGTTCTTTAGTTAAGTACATGTGTGTAGTACTAGAGTTAAGGACATGTGTGTAGTACTAGAGTACATGTGTGTAGTACTAGAGTTAAGTATATGTGTGTAGTACTAGAGTTAAGTACATCCATGTAGTACTCGAGTTAAGTACATGTGTGTAGTACTAGAGTTAAGTACATGTGTTTAGTACTAGAGTCCGTGTGTAGTACTAGAGTACATGTGCGTAGTACTAGAGTTACGTACATGTGTGCAGTACTAGAGTTAAATACATGTGTGCAGTACTAGAGTACATGTGTGTAGTACTAAAGTTAAGTATATGTGTGTAGTACTAGAGTTAAGTACATGTGTGTAGTACTTAGAGTTAAGTACATGTGTGTAATACTAGAGTTAAGTACAGCTGTGTAGTACTGAGTTAAGTATATGTGTGTAGTACTAGAGTTAAGTACATGTGTGTACTAGAGTTAAGTAAATGTGAGTAGTACTATAGTTAAGTACATGTGTGTAGTAGTAGAGTCCATTTGTGTTGTACTACAGTACATGTCCGTAGTACTAGAGTTAAGTACATGTGTATAGTACTAGTGTGTAGTACTAGAGTTAAATACATGTGTGTAATACTAGAGTTAAGTACATCTGTGCAGTACTCGAGTTAAGTATATGTGTGTAGTACTAGAGTTAAGTACATCAGCGTTGTACTACAGTTAAGTACATGTGTGTAGTACTAGAGGTAAGTACATATGTGTAGTACTAGAGTTAAGTACATCTGTGTAGTACTCGAGTTAAGTATATGTGTGTAGTACTAGAGTACATGTTTGTAGTACTAAAGTTAAGTATATGTGTGTAGTACTAGAGTTAAGTACATGTGTGTAGTACTAGAGTTAAGTACATGTGTGTAGTACTACAGTGACGTACATGTGTGTAGTACTAGAGGTAAGTACATCTGTGTAGTACTAGAGTTAAGTACATATGTGTAGTACTCGAGTTAAGTACATGTGTTTAGTACTAGAGTCCGTGTGTAGTACTAGAGTACATGTGCGTAGTACTAGAGTTACGTACATGTGTGCAGTACTAGAGTTAAGTACATGTGTGCAGTACTAGAGTACATGTGTGTAGTACTAAAGTTAAGTATATGTGTGTAGTACTAGAGTTAAGTACATGTGTGTAGTACTAGAGTTAAGTACATGTGTGTAATACTAGAGTTAAGTACAGCTGTGTAGTCCTCGAGTTAAGTATATGTGTGTAGTACTAGAGTTAAGTACATGTGTGTACTAGAGTACATGTGAGTAGTACTATAGTTAAGTACATGTGTGTAGTAGTAGAGTCCATTTGTGTTGTACTACAGTACATGTCCGTAGTACTAGAATTAAATACATGTGTGTAGTACTACAGTTAAGTATATGTGTATAGTACTAGAGTTAAGTACATGTGTGTAGTACTAGAGTACATGTGTGTAGTACTAGAGTTAAGTATATGTGTGTAGTACTAGAGTTAAGTACATCCATGTAGTATTTGAGTTAAGTACATGTGTGTAGTACTAGAGTTAAGTACATGTGCGTAGTACTACAGTTAAGTACATGTGTGTAGTACTAGAAGTAAGTACATCTGTGTAGTACTAGAGTTAAGTACATCTGTGTAGTACTCGAGTTAAGTATATGTGTGTAGTACTAGAGTTAAGTACGTGTGTAGTACTAGAGTTAAGTATATGTGTGTAGTACTAGAGTTAAGTATATGTGTGTAGTACTAAAGTTAAATTCATGTGTGTAGTACTAGAGTTAAGTATATGTGTGTAGTACTAGAATTAAGTACATGTGTGAAGTACTAGAGTTAAGTACATGTGTGTAGTACTAGAGTACATGTGTGTAGTACTAGAGTTAAGTACAATGTGCGTAGTACTAGAAATAAGTACATCTGTGTAATACTAGAGGTATGTACAACTGTGCAGTACTAGAGTTAAGTATATGTGTGTAGTACTAGAGTTAAGTACATGTGTGTAGTACTCGAGTTAAGTACATGTGTGTAATATTACAGTTAAGTACAACTGTGGAGTACTAGAGCTAAGTACAACTGTGCAGTTCTTTAGTTAAGTACATGTGTGTAGTACTAGAGTTAAGGACATGTGTGTAGTACTAGAGTACATGTGTGTAGTACTAGAGTTAAGTATATGTGTGTAGTACTAGAGTTAAGTACATCCATGTAGTACTCGAGTTAAGTACATGTGTGTAGTACTAGAGTTAAGTACATGTGTTTAGTAGTAGAGTCCGTGTGTAGTACTAGAGTACATGTGCGTGTAGGGAGTAATTAGAGTTAAGTACATGTGTGTAGTACTAGAGTTAAGTACATGTGCGTAGTACTAGAGTATATGTGTGTAGTACCAGAGTTAAGTATATGTGTGTAGTACTAGAGTTAAGTACATGTGTGTAATACTAGAGTTAAGTATATGTGTGTAATACTAGAGTTAAGTACAACTGTGTAGAACTCGAGTTAAGTATATGTGTGTAGTACTAGAGTTAAGTACATGTGTGTACTAGAGTACATGTGAGTAGTACTATAGTTAAGTACATGTGTGTAGTAGTAGAGTCCATTTGTGTTGTACTACAGTACATGTCCGTAGTACTAGAGTTAAGTACATGTGTATAGTACTAGTGTGTAGTACTAGAGTTAAATACATGTGTGTAATACTAGAGTTAAGTACATCTGTGCAGTACTCGAGTTAAGTATATGTGTGTAGTACTAGAGTTAAGTACATCTGCGTTGTACTACAGTTAAGTACATGTCTGTAGTACTAGAGGTAAGTACATATGTGTAGTACTAGAGTTAAGTACATCTGTGTAGTACTCGAGTTAAGTATATGTGTGTAGTACTAGAGTACATGTGTGTAGTACTAAAGTTAAGTATATGTGTGTAGTACTAGAGTTAAGTACATGTGTGTAGTACTAGAGTTAAGTACATGTGTGTAATACTACAGTGGCGTACATGTGTGTAGTACTAGAGGTAAGTACATCTGTGTAGTACTAGAGTTAAGTACATATGTGTAGTACTCGAGTTAAGTACATGTGTTTAGTACTAGAGTCCGTGTGTAGTACTAGAGTACATGTGCGTAGTACTAGAGTTACGTACATGTGTGCAGTACTAGAGTTAAGTACATGTGTGCAGTACTAGAGTACATGTGTGTAGTACTAAAGTTAAGTATATGTGTGTAGTACTAGAGTTAAGTACATGTGTGTAGTACTAGAGTTAAGTACATGTGTGTAATACTAGAGTTAAGTACAGCTGTGTAGTACTTTCGAGTTAAGTATATGTGTGTAGTACTAGAGTTAAGTACATGTGTGTACTAGAGTACATGTGAGTAGTACTATAGTTAAGTACATGTGTGTAGTAGTAGAGTCCATTTGTGTTGTACTACAGTACATGTCCAGTAGTACTAGAATTAAATACATGTGTGTAGTACTACAGTTAAGTATATGTGTATAGTACTAGAGTTAAGTACATGTGTGTAGTACTAGAGTACATGTGTGTAGTACTAGAGTTAAGTATATGTGTGTAGTACTAGAGTTAAGTACATCCATGTAGTATTTGAGTTAAGTACATGTGTGTAGTACTAGAGTTAAGTACATGTGTGTAGTACTAGAGTTAAATACATGTGTGTAGTACTAGAGTTAAGTACATGTGTGTAACACTAGAGTTAAGTACATCTGTGTAGTACTCGAGTTAAGTATATGTGTGTTGTACTAGACTTAAGTACATGTGTGTAGTACTAGAGTTAAGTACATGTGTGTAACACTAGAGTTAAGTACATCTGTGTAGTACTCGAATTAAGTATATGTGTGTTGTACTAGAGTTAAGTACATGTGTGTACTAGAGTACATGTGAGTAGTACTATAGTTAAGTACATGTGTGTAGTAGTAGAGTTAAGGACATGTGTGTAGTACTAGAGTACATGTGTGTAGTACTAGAGTTAAGTACAATGTGCGTAGTACTAGAAATAAGTACATCTGTGTAATACTAGAGGTATGTACAACTGTGCAGTACTAGAGTTAAGTATATGTGTGTAGTACTAGAGTTAAGTACATGTGTGTAGTACTAGAGTTAAGTACATGTGTATAATATTAGAGTTAAGTACAACTGTGGTGTACTGGAGCTAAGTACAACTGTGCAGTTCTTTAGTTTAGTATATGTGTGTAGTCCTAGAGTTAAATACATGTGTGTAGTACTAGAGTTAAGTACAATGTGCGTAGTACTAGAAATAAGTACATCTGTGTAATACTAGAGGTATGTACAACTGTGCAGTACTAGAGTTAAGTATATGTGTGTAGTACTTAGAGTTAAGTACATGTGTGTAGTACTAGAGTTAAGTACATGTGTATAATATTAGAGTTAAGTACAACTGTGGTGTACTGGAGCTAAGTACAACTGTGCAGTTCTTTAGTTAAGTATATGTGTGTAGTACTAGAGTTAAGTACATGTGTGTAGTACTAGAGTACATGTGTTAAGTAATAGAGTACATGTGATAAGTAATAGAGTTAAGTACAATGTGCGTAGTACTAGAAATAAGTACATCTGTGTAATACTAGAGGTATGTACAACTGTGCAGTACTAGAGTTAAGTATATGTGTGTAGTACTAGAGTTAAGTACATGTGTGTAGTACTAGAGTTAAGTACATGTGTATAATATTAGAGTTAAGTACAACTGTGGTGTACTGGAGCTAAGTACAACTGTGCAGTTCTTTAGTTAAGTATATGTGTGTAGTACTAGAGTTAAGTACATGTGTGTAGTACTAGAGTACATGTGTGTAGTAATGAGAGTACATGTGCGTAGTACTAGAGTTAAGTACATGTGTGTAGTACTATAGTCCATGTGTGTAGTACTAGAGTTAAGTATATGTGTGTAATACTAGAGTTAAGTACATGTGTGTAGTACTAGAGTTAAGTACATGTCTGTAATACTAGAGTTTAGTACATCTGTGTAGTACTAGAGTTAAGTATATGTGTGTAGTAATAGCGTTCAGTACATGTCTGTAGTACTAGAGTTAAGTACATGTGTGTAGTACTAGCGTTAAGTACATGTGTGTAGTGTAGTGTGTAATCCTGTAGTGTAGTGTGTAATCCTGACTTTAGAAGTAAAAACTTGTTATGTTGTTATGCTACGGCATTACAATGCATTCTGGCTGAACATAAGTGATGTTGTGGAAAAACTACAAAAGATGTCAATGCCATTTTTGCTGTGTAAGTAGGGCTTTGGGACCTGTACAAAATACATTTAGAATCTTGGTTCTATCTCATTCTATGCTGAAGTTATAACCGTTGTCATCTTTTTATGACCGCAAATTGCTTTTCAGCGCATAATAAGCATTCTGAGACAATGTATGCAATCCTGACTTTAGAAGTAAAAACTTGTTAAAACTACACTGTG
>JAVCWC010000039.1:0-132973 GCA_034769755.1 Odontamblyopus lacepedii | reverse complement strand
CTAAACCAGGTCTAAACCAGGACTAAACAAGGTCTAAACCAAGACTAAACCAGGAGACTAAACCAGGACTAAACCAGGTCTAAACCAGGTCTAAACCACTTCTAAACCAGGTCTAAACCAGGACTAGAACCAGGACTAAACCAAGACTAAACCAGGTCTAAACCAGGTCTAAATCAGGACTAAACCAGGTTTAAACCAGGTCCTAAACCAGGTCTAAACCAGGACTAAACCAGGACTAAACCAGGACTAAACCAGGACTAAACCAAGGACTAAACCAGGTCTAAAACCAGGTCACAAACCAGGACCCCGGGTCTAAACCAGGACTAAACCAGGTCTAAAAGGACTAAATCAAGGACTAAACCAGGACTAAACCAGGTCTAAACCAGGTCTAAACCAGGACTGAACCAGGACTAAACCAAGACTAAACCAGGTCTAGAAACCAGGTCTAAATCAGGACTAAACCAGGTCTAAACAAACCAGGTCTAATCCAGGACTAAACCAGGACTATACCAGGACTAAACCAGAACTAAACCAGGACAAAACCAGGACTAAACCAAGACTAAAGCAGAACTAAACCAGGACTAAACCAAGACTAAACCAGATCTAAACCAGGACTAAATCAGAACTAATACCAGGACTAAAACCAGAACTAAAACAGGACTTAACCAGGACTTAACCAGGACTGAACCAGGACTAAACCAGAACTAAAACCAGGACTAAACCAGAACTAATCCAGGACTAAAACCAGGACTAACATGCCAGAACTAAACCAGGACTAACCCAGGACTAAACAAAGACTAAACCAGGACTAAACCAGGATTAAAAACCAGGAACAAAACAGGACTAATCCAGGACTAAACCAAAAACTAAACCAGGACTAAACCAGGACAAAACAGGACAAAACCAGGACTAAAACCAGCTCTAAACCAGGACTAAAACAGGACTAAACCAGGACTAAACCAGTACTAAACAAAGACTAAACCAGGACTTAACCAGGATTAAACCAGGACTAAACCAGGACAAAAACCAGGTCTGAACCAGGACTAAATCAGGACTAAACCAGGACCAGACCAGGACCAACCCAGGACTAATCAAGGAGACTAAACCAGGACAAAATCAGGACTAAAACAGGACTAAGCCAAATATAAACCAGGACTAAAACAGGTCTAAACCAGGACTAAAACAGGACAAAACCAAGACTAAAACAGAACTAAACCAGGACTAAAACCAGGACAAAATCAGGACTATACCAGGACTAAACCAGAACTAAACCAGAACTAAACCAGGACTAAACCAGGACTAAAACCAGGACAAAACCAGGACCAAACCAGTACTAAACCAGTACTAAACCAGGAGTAAACCAGGAACAAACCAGGAACAAACCAGGTCTAAACCAGGTCTAAACCAGAACAAAATGTGAAACAGCCTCAAAACAGCAGAAGAAAGTTTGTGTATTTTGTTTGTGCTGTTTTGAGCTGTGACCATTTTCATTTGTGCGAGTTTATTTCTAAAATTATTCATTATTATTTCTCATTTGGTAATTATAGGGCGTCATTTGTGCTCAATGCAGTAGCGACTTTAACAAAACTCTGCAAAACTAGTGAAGAGAAACGATCTGAGGCTGTGGAAAAGTCTGTATTATTATATAAAATATCAATCAAAAATTAAATTACTAAAGACTGATACAGACTTTTCTGCAGCCTGAGATTGGTCACATATGACATTTTGGGGAGTTTGAAGGGTTCACTGGCGCCCCCCTCTGCCTCTGGGCGGAAAAACCCCACATGCAAAAATGTAATATGTGACCATCAGAGGGGCTTTAAAGGCATTTAATTAAGTAAAAAAGTTACTTAGGTCTGCTTTAAAAACACCCTCAGCTATGGGCGGTTCCTGACCAATGGACAAATGCCAGAAAATATTAGTAACGATTGTCAAAAGTATCGAAAATCAGATATTGATCGATACCAAACACACACTATTAAAACTACATACTCATTTGAACAGGTATTGATACTAAACAGTCACATTCACAGGACAGAAATGAATCTTTACCTCTTGGGCAAACATTAGTCTATATGGTTCTGATAGAGCTCAGATCACACAGATAAAAGGAAACATGGGAATAGAAAAGAAAGATAAAAATGTGTTTGAGATTAATGCACCGTAATGTCACAATATGAACATTTCAGTGTCTTTAGACCCCTGATGGACCCACCCACCTGCTGGCTGCTTGTGGTTCATTAGAAGTATTTTAAGACCAGAAAAGTCTATAAACTTTGAAAAAGGTTGATAATTTTAAAGTTAATTAACAGTACAGGCGACACTTTCGAGTAATATAATTGAAAGACCATCTTACAATTAAGTAAGGGGTGATGATCATTAAATGATCAATCTTTCTTCAGTGAAACAAATTTATTTTAGTATATTGAGCATAATTTGGGAGGGTTTTAGCTTTCATATGAGACATTTCTAAAACCAATCTGATTAATCTAAAGTCAGGTTATGAGCTTTTGTTTCTACAAAATGGATAAGCGACAAGACTTTTGTCAGGGACTGTAAAGGCCATTTATTATTATGTTCTTGATTTATTAAAATGTCCTATAATAATTTCTGAATATAAATACGTAAACTAAATTTTAAATGAAAAAAGTACATATATAGGCGTACTTTTCTACAAGCCACAGGTATCACGTTGTAATTTGAAATATTTACACAGATATTTACAAGATTTTTAAGATTTTTATTTAAATACCGGAGAGAAAGAGCCGCTGTCCTATCTGGTTTCACATCAGTGGAACATCTATTTAGATTGGGAAGTGGTTTAACTGATCCTCGATCCTTTAAATGTTTGTCATCCTCTCGTTTAAGGACTGGGACCGGTTTGTCTACCGATGACCACAGGTTACCTCAGGTCCGGCCGCTCTTGTGGCTCTGCTTCTGCCACGTCACTGTAAACAACCACACAAATGTAGTTACACTTCCGTACTTTTGCCACATATTTTCTTTTTTCTCTTTTATTTCTCTTCAGTAGTTTCATTGTGTTGTGATTGCGCTCTGAAAGGGGAGTGACTTAGCAGGGATTCAGGGTCAAAAATGAGAAACAAATTAAATGTGTAAAGTGTAATACCCAAATGTTGATAAAAGTATGAGTTGCATTTGTACTTCAAACTTTCACTGAAGCACCAGGAATTCAGCAGCTTGTTCTTTTAGCTGAGAAATTGTGCTATTTTCCGTGTGGTTTAAAGTTTCATTTGTCTAAAACGAATACAAATGTGCGCTAAGCTGCATATTTGCTCCTGTAGTGTGTGCGGCAACATCACTACTTGCTGTCCGATTCTAAAATGAATAAATAATTCAAAGATCAGGCAGTGAATAGTGATGTTGAAGGTGGATGTCACTTACGACATGTTAAACACTTAGTTTATAATTGAGGCATAATTAATATTAAAATAGTAATCTTTATGTTAACTTGTAATTGTTAGAAAAACAGGATACAAAACTGTACATGTGAGGTTTTTCTGGCAAATATCGCTAAATCTGTTATGTGTAGCGGTTAATAGCCCATAGAAGCAAAATACCCCGTCTTTAAATATCCCAGGCTGTATGTCCCACCTCTGTGTTCCCTGTTATGTCATTTCTCTACATTTTGAGACTTACCTGAACCTCACGTGTTGTATAATCCGGCCCCTGTTCACAGTATTCTGGGAGTGCAGACTGGGCCAGGCCAAAGTCGATGAGCTTCACCTGCAGGGGCCTCTGTGTGTGATCCACTATCATCACATTTACCATTGTAATGTCCGTGTGGATTATGTGCCCATTTTCCAGCACCTCCAAGGCTATGGCCATCTGTGCGGGACAGTTAGCAGAGTTAGCACCATAAAACGGTCATAAAAGTTCTTTTTGATAGTATTGCGCTTGTCACCACAACAAATTTTGAATTGTGATATATATTCATATGTGATATACCGTAGTTTTGGACCATAAGGCACACTTAAAATCCTTTTCTTTTCTCACAAATCATCAGTGCGCTTTATAAGGCGGTGCGCTTTATGTGTGTGTTAATTCTGGCTGCACTCACTGACCCTGAACCGATTTAATGTGGTACACGGCGCTCAAAAATCTGTCCAAATGTTTTAGTACTTTTTGTAGATTACGAAGCCACACTGCTGGATGGATTGTCGGAGCACGAAAGCCTCAGAAACACTCGTGCACAGGACAGAAATGCAGCGTGTTTGGTGCAGCTGAGGCGGAGTGATACGACCTGAGCTTCAACATCATATTACGGTGCCGAGATATAAGGACCCGAAATGGCCCCTGTTCAGAGAGCGTGCGACTTTACGCCCGAGTGAAGCAAACTAAAGGCTGAATTATAGTTCTGTGTCGACTCAGCGCCATCGACTCAACATTCTGGTTCTGCGTCGAGGTCTGTGGACCATGAAGTAATTCAACCTGACAGCTAAACCGGCCTGTGCTACTGCAAATGTTTAATCTCCAAAGCGTTTAACATGAACCATCTCCCAGCGACAGAAGCACAGAACAGGCTCACCGTGAGCTCCACATCCTCTGTCACAGGAAGAACACAAATAATCCACTGAATCACGTCCTTTAGTCCGACAGAAGCTGATCACATCAGCACTAGAGCTGTTTTTTTCAGCGCTTATACAAATGAGCCATGCGGCTTTAAGTTTTGTTTCTGTAAAACGTAAACAAATGTGCCAAAGCTGCATTAAACACATTATTACTCAGTGTAAAAATACAGTGGCGTAATTTAGTGCTGCCGTTATTCTGGGTGGATTAACCAAAGAACAACCGCTGGATATTAGCGCCATCAGGTGGTTCAGAGTTAAACTACAGCTGTGTGGGAGCGTTGGACGACAGAAGGTCGAACTCACATTCACCAAGACACGATCTGCCAATGGATCGAGGACGCCCGGGCGAACGTTTCAGTCTCACTTAATGCGCTTTATGGTCCGAAAAATACGGTACATGATAAAGGATAAATTACAAGTCAATTAATGTAAAAACCCCAGCGCGAATTTAAACCACAAAAACTATTCTAAATCTTAATATTGTTCAACAAAAACATGAGCTGCAATAAATAAACAGCAGAATCAAAATCGTTCTTAGTTTGCATGTGTAATGACACAATGAAGTTATTTATTCAACCTTTTATGACTTAAATCTTATCCTATAGTAAAAAAAACCCATAAATGTTCTAGTAATGAAAAGTACCCATGATAAATTGACCGATAAGTAGGTGTAGTGGTGTAGCTCCAGTACCTGTTTGGTGATGGTGCTGACATCGGAAAAAGGGGCAGTGGGCCATATTCTTCGCTGTACTGGAACAGACTCATGTCCAGAAGTTCAAATATCAAGGCTTTCCCCCGACAAGTGTCAAACGCCCCCAAGAATTTGATGATATTTCTCTGGTCATGTCCTTCTGCAGCGAGCCGAGTCATGAGCAAAACCTGAACATACAGAGGCAAGAATTCAGTGTAATCAGATTAGGCACCAAGGTAAAAGCATTAAAGAGGCACTGTGCTCCTTCATTTCAACCTGTGTCACTGAAATAAACAAATCTGATTGGACGATGACGTTTGGCTGGATTTGAGACGCGACAGACTGAAATCAATCCTTATACAAATATTCAAAATTATATTATCCCCAGAAATGTCCTTTCACATAATTGTAGTATATACTTTTAACAGCTAAAGATACCTTTTCAGTTCATTAGCAGATATTCTCAAACAATTCAGCTCTCAAAGAATTAATTATAATGGGTGATTTTTATTTGGACTGGCTGAATAAGACACGCATGAAAGAAACTTAAGGACGGACATCACAAATAGCTATCAAATGACACAACTGATGACTAGCCCCACCAGGATAACAAGCTCCTCCAAAACCCTACTTGACTTAATTTTTACAACTAAACCAGAACGTATCACAAGAACCTATAACCTACTAACAGGCTTATCAGACCATAATATGACGCTGATTGTACGGAAATTGTCAAAACTTAGATACACGGACAAATTAACTGCACAGAGCCAAAACTCTTTCTTGTGATCAGTACGTCTGTTATGCAGAGATTTGAAAAATAACAACAAAAACAACCATATAAATACAGACACAATAATAGATATGATTATTGATAATGAAGGAAAAGTATAACGTGTATTTTTGTCATTTTTTTGTCATTTTTATGTATTATCTGTATTGAATTGTATGACAGAGGCAGATAAATAAATAAATACAGTTTGTGATGTTACTGTGTATATTGTGTACATCACCATGCAATGTTTTCGAATAAAAATAAAGTATTTTATGTGCAAAAACAGACAAAATGTAAAAAAAAAACCTATGAAAATCGATACTATAGATAATATACTTTATTGATAATGAAGGAGAAGTATCATGTGTATTTTTTTAATAAATGTGTATTATGTCTGTTGTGTTACATAAAAATCAAACACATTAATGACGTTAATGAAGCTTTCTGAGAATAGAGAACATAGGTACTCCATAAAAGGTAACATAAACTATTTTTTTAGAAAGTGGCAAACATTTATTGACTTTTTTAAACTGTCTAAGCCAACATCACCCCCCATTTTTTTATTTAATTTTTTTTCTTATTTAATTTAATTACATTTATTATTGGGTATTTTTAAGGTATATTTATGTATTTTTAAAATGTAATTATTATTAGTTTTATTATATTTGTTATTATTGAGTATTTATTACAATTCTATTATTATTTATCTGCATTATGATTATATGACTCTTCTCTTATTCATATTTCTTAAATAAATAAATAGTTTGTGATGTTTTTACTGTTACTGTGTTTATGTAATAGGCGAGACACTGCAGGTAAATAGGAAAAAATCTGAAATTTGCAGATTTTAATTTGAAACTTCTGTAGTTTACTCACACACGTAAGATAGAAATGGATTACAAGTTTTTCACCATGCAATGTTTTCAGATAAAAATAAGGTATTTTATCATAAAAACTGCCAAATGTAAAAACAACAACATGAAAATAGATACATAGACAATATACTTTATTGATAATGAAGGAAAAGTATAATGTGTTTGTGTATTTGTTGTTTTTGTGCATCCATCCATCCATCCATCCATCCATCTTCTCCAGCTTAATCCGGCTGGGTCGCGAGGGGCAGCGTGCTGCCCAATACTCATAGCACCTGACCCCCTATGAACCCCTCTGCAGGTGGTGAGCCCACAGGAGGGTGGACAACATGGTCCTTGATGTTAGTTCATAGGGGTGCGGGCATGTTTTGAGTTGATGGGGAAACCGGGTACCCGGAGGAAACCCATCCAGACACGTGGGAGAACATGCAAACTCCACACACAGAAAGGCCCGGGCGACCAGGATCAGACCCACAACCTTCTTGCTGTGAGGCCTGAGTGTTGCCACTCAGCCACCGTTTTTTGTGCACTATGTAACTTTTCTGTTTCATTTATGCGTGTTAAACTTATCGAGGCCCGTCTTTCATTATTCAAGGACAGTTGTGTTTGTTGCTCAATAACTTTGTATTACCGTGAGTGGGAAAGCCTCTCCACACACACATTATTTATAAAACTTGTGAATGTACAAAAGCGTTATATACATGACAAGTCTGTGATTTGTTTTTATTTATTTTACTTTTATTTAACCAGGACGTCCTATTGACATGTCACAATAACAAATCCTGAAGTGCGATATTTTTATTCTGAATCGGGATAAACATAAATAATATTGAGATGTATTTATACCACTTTATAAGGTTTAGTTTGTTTTTAAGTCAAGTCAAAACCCGCTGTTGCAGTGTGGTGCTGTCCTACCGCACTCCCATCGTCCGTGGTGCTGGGAGAGGAGCCTGTCCTCTCAGAAAACCAACTTCCGTTCGGTTCAGTTCAGACAGAAGCCTCATCGTCAGGGAGAAATCCAGCTCCAAGATCCACTCAAAGAAACCTAGCCAGAGGAGAACAGCACTATTACTGTAGAGCTCATATTTGTAGCTTATTATGGCCATAATATTACACTTTAACATTAACTTTAACAATTATAATTTCTATCAGTGCATACATACAATATCAAATACAGCTTTACAGTGCAGCTTATGATCATGGGCTGTAAACAATATATCTACAAAAGCATAAAGCACCTGTGCTGTAAAAGCAAACCATTGTAATAAATCATTACACTTCAGGTAAAATAACATGACATCCATTTGTTTAATATAATATTTGTCTGAAATAGGGATTAGCAGAGGTGGGACCAAAGTCGTTGTCTTGAAGTCTCAAGTCCCAAGTGTTTGACCTCAAGTCCGAGTCAAGTCCCAAGTCAAATACAGGCAAGTCCAAGTCGAGTCTCGAGTGTCTGGTCCATAAGTCCAAGTCAAGTCCATGTCGATCTCCTTTGAGATTCAAGTCATTTCAAGTCTTTAAACCAAAGTACCAAATATAGCTTAGATTTTGACTTTAATTGTATGTGAAATTGTACTTTAAAAAGTCATGGTATATTTATACATGAGTATTTATATTAAAGTTATAGAAATACAAACTTTCCATTTTAAATGTCTTGACAAAATGCAGTTATTTTATTATGTAATCCACACTGAAATGAAAGGGTCATGTTCCATGTAGTTCCCTCTTTTTTACTGTATTGTACTGTATATTACTGTAAGACATTTGAGGACACCATATCACAGCACTTCACAGTACTTCAGTTACATCCAAAGTAACAGAGAAGTGGGCAAAACATGGTCCAGTTTATTCCTGTTAGAGTATTTTTTAACATATACTTTTTAAGCCAAGACATCAAGTCTTCTCAAGTCACAGGGTTCAAGTCTGAGTTGAGTTCCAAATCTCAGTCCATTTTATGAAGTGAATTCTCGAGTCCTAAAACTAGTGACTAAAGTCTGACTCGGGTCAAGTCACAACTGGCAAGATTAATAATATAACAAAAATAAATAAATGTCTATAATCCATATCTGTGTTTTTACACTGAAGTATTAGCGCAGGGCAAATGAGGACAGTAGTGACCTCATATACAGCACTGCTCTTTAAATACAAAAATGAAATAACCTCTTCTCTTTTATATTCTTGAAATAGTTTAGCTTTAATGGTGCGTTTTATTGTTCTGGTGGTTTAATTTCCAGTATATTCGTGCTAAATTGTCCATAAGCATTTTTCCCATGACCAAAAATGAGGTAGCTTAGCTTTAGCAAAGTTAGCCGCTAAGTTAGCCAGCTAAATTAGCTGCTAAGTTAGCCGCATAAAGTAGCACACACTGTATACAGAACAAAACCACTCACCGACACATTTCCGCTGGTATTTCAGAGTTCAGCTCTAAAAGTTCAGATCTAAAACTGTGAATTTATCTTCATTTATCTTGGATCTTAGCATTAGCATGTTGGCTCCAAAGTTAGTGGTTGGTTCCACTCACTCACTAGTTTGATTGAAAAGCACGAGGTCTTCCCAGGTTTTACTTCAATGTCGGTTCAGTGTTGATGTATTTAGATTTAGTGATATTATTCTACATATTATATTATATTATTATTTGTAACAGTAGTAGTAGCAGTATATTATTATTATTATTATTATTATTATTATTATTATTATTATTATTATTATTATTATTTATGGTTTTTTCGTCGGGGTAGCAGTAAGGAATCAATATTTCTGTTTAAGAATATTACATTCATGGGATTACTCAGAAATTATTAAATGTATGAAAATGTAAGAAAATGTAATGTAAGTAAATGCTATAAACCCAATGAATAATCCTTGGTGAAAAAAGTTTGGATACGCCTGTTCTAGACAAAGTTATAACACCTCCATGGAGAAATTACACAGTGCGCTCTGAAATCCAATTCATTGAAAAACTCCGGCATCGGTTTGAAGAAAATTACAGTGAAATAATATTTGCAAATGCTCCAATTATAACAGTAGTGATATAGCAATCCTAATTTTGTGGATGAACCTATGAGTCAAAGGTGGGTTTAATTTATCATGAGTGAAAAACATTTTTGTATTATTATTATTATTATTTCTGCTACCACCTTCTGCTGCAACTCATTTTACGACTACACTTGCATCATTTTCAGGCCTGCACTGCCCTCTGGTGGACTTTACACAAAATTCCTGTTGTAGAAAATAATGGATCCTCGTCTAACTTGTGAGACAGTAGTAGGGCTAACCTGCATGGGATAAATATCCTGCCATATATATTTTGTGCTTGTTAAAACAGTCTTGCATGTGAAATAAAGTTTTGCAGCTGTAAAAAACAGTCTGTGCTTGTGCAAATGCATTTTGTACCTGTATAAATATTTTGTATGTGTAGAATAGTTTTGCATATCTGTATTATTATTTTGTGCATGTGCAAATAACTTTAGTATCTGCACAACTGATTTGAATGTGTGTAAAACAGTTTCTGCAAAAAAAAACGTGCTTGTGCTAATACATTTTGTACCTGTAACAATATTTTGTATGGGTAGAGTAGTTTTGCATATCTGTATTATTATTATTTTGTGCGCAAATTATTTTTGTATCGGCACAATTAATTTGTGACATCTGGTGTTCAGACACAAAACTGCACCTACAGACTTGCAAAACTCAGAACACAAACACAAAACTGTTCTGCGTGAATACAAAATATGTAAATATATATAAACTCCTCACTGAGACCAATAAAGTTTGATGTTTGCCTCTTGAAGCTGCCCTCAGGTTTATTCTTTCAAGAGGAGAGGAATCAAGGAGAAGGAAGCGAGCGAAAATAAACATGAGTGGATCTGGAGCTGTGTCCTGTCTCTGTGATTTTAGAGGCGTGAGTGACAGGTGGATTAACCAATCAGAGAAAGGCGTGCTCCGTTTGGCTGTGGTTGGATCGTCTCAAATTTGGACAGAGGCTTTTCCGCTCTTTGGTCTGATGTTCCGCTGATTTGAGCTCCCGAGGCAAAAAGTGGAACAAGTCACATTTTTAAAGTGTTTTGGTTTTATTGTCTGTTTTGTACATGTTGGATTCATGGCAGAATAACTCGTTAAATGATTGAATAGTTTGGATTTAATATTTGATTTTATCGTTTTGTGTAGAAAACGTTATTTTGTTTAGAAAGGTGCTGTATGAATAAAATATCACTCATTATAAAGGAAATTCACACTGTAGCCTGTGATATTAGTGTTAAATATTATAGATTTAACTCTATTTCATGTGAAGAGTGTTTCCAGTTGTTTCTTTCTCTTCTACAGTGAGAGTTTTATTTGACAGTAGATTCAGACCTGTGGAAATGAGCTCCTCTGCACAGATTCATATAAATGAGTGAATAATGTGATTCTACAGTGGAGCTTTACTATTACGACAGTTAAATTGTCCTGTCGATATGCTGCTCCTTTAGCTCTTTTGAGCCCTATTCGATAACATAATACAACTGTCCATGTATATTTCAGTGTAAATTTGACATAACTAAGGTATAAATCCGTGTGCAAACAGCATCAAACCCACTGTCTCTGATCCAAAAAATATAGAGTAAAACTAAGGAGGTTCATTTATTGGATCTAGACGACTGTAAGCGGAAAAGTGAGAGCTTATTTGGACAGAGGAGCGTGAATCGGAAGCAGACGTCACTGTGGATTTAGGCTGCGGGAGCTCATTTCGTCGTGGCAGAACATTTCCACAGAGCGCCGGAGACTCAGAGCAGCAAAACTAAACTCAAACTTATTAAACATGTGAATGTGTTATTTTTGGTGAATGTGTGATTTTCCAAACAGTCAAAGTAAACATGGTGATCTAAATTTGTCATGAGTTACAGTGAATCCCCCATAGAAGTGGAATAATACTCCCTCTTTAAGGACTCCGTTTTCTCTCACAGGTTTGTCTGGTTTGAAACAGGGAAAAGGAGGTCACAGTGTCAGATTTTAGTGTCATTACGACTGTTTTAAATCTATGATTTCCATTGTTCTTTTAAAATCACTCACACAAATATTATGCAAATGAATCACCATTAAAAACTAGAATAATGTTATGTAAAGATGCACTGTGTACATTTTCAGGTGGAGGGTTCATCACCTGCTTGTCTCCATGGAGATGTTATTGCTTTGCCTGTAAAGTTCCACATTGTGGCATTAAACTCCTTTATCTTGCATATTCAACTACATTTGTTAATCTTGTTCAAAAACACTCTGTAAATTTAATAAAGCCTCGAGCTGATATAAGAAAGTTCTAATATGTAATGTTGAAAATCACATTCTGTCGTCTAAATCAGAGGGCAGTAACTCTCCAAACTCTTTCAAGCTGCTCAGCAAGAGATTTCTGAACTATCTGCATTGTGCTGAATAACAATATTTGGGTGAATAAAAATGGCTATTACCTTTGTAAATGTGTCATTTTGATCCTCACTTTGTGCAGTAATAAATGTTTAAGTTTTATAAGAGTCTAACTGTTCCCATCTGAGGCTGTGGCTCTTTTATTTACTCAGTTTCTCTGGCGCTAAAATGAGGAGCTCTCTGGTGTTTTTGTTTTGTAAAGGAGCTCATTGCTCTAAATAAAGAGTCTTTTATCATCATCGTGGGATCAGAATCGGTATAGTATATTCCTTAGTATCAAAATCGAGTTTGAAATGTTCGTATTGTGACAACACGACACTGAACACATCACAGTTTAATCTGTGCCTGTGTCAAAATAAAGCAGTCACTATTAGATTAGTGAATACATCAATAAGGGTTTACAGGATCTGGCCTTTAACATCAGTTTCTCTGAGATTTTAATTTGGAGTTCAATTCACAAATGAACCGTTTTCAAAATGACTCCAAAATGTATTTCTCTGTGACACAAACAGCAGCACTTTTACTCAAGTGCGATACTGTTACTTCAAGAAAAACATGTGCAGAGTAAAAGTGCGCTGCTGGAAAAGTACTCTGAAAAGTACAATATCTTTGACACCAAAGTTACTCAAGTAAATGTAACAGAGAACTACCAGCCTCTGCCTTTGGGCAAGACACTTGGGCCCCTGTCTGTGTATGAATGTGGTGTTTGTTGGTGTTTCCTGCTGGATGGTGCAGATTGGCAGCCTTGCATCAGTCAGTCTACCCCAGGGCAGCTGTGGCTACAGAGCCATAGATTCTTACACCACTAATCAAAGGAGGCTCGAGGAGTTCAACCTGTACTCATGTAAAAGTACAAGTACTATCAAATATTACTCACGTACAAGTACAGAGTAGTGCTTCAGGAAAGTACAGGGAAAAACTACGGCTCAAGTGAGAGAGATTTGAAGAGAAAGATCAGATTATTTTGTCATTCAAAGAACAAAAGTGTAAAGTCATTTGTAAAAAAGCAAAACAAAAGCACCATAAGACAAAGCTCGGTTAATATTCTGAGTTTTCGATCTGAATTATTCTTTCTGAAGCTTTCGTTTAACCTGTGAAAGCTCGAGGACCATTGAACTGCGCTGAAATGAGAAGATTCATGTATTCACACACAGGACACATCACTGGGCTTTAAATTAATTTATTTAAAAAAAGCATTTCTCCACTGAAGCAAAACAACATCAATTTCTCTTTTCTTTTCTCTGGACTTGGAGCGTGGACAATCAACAGACTACTTGGTCGCCAGAAATGATCAAGCAATAATAATATTATAATAATATAATAATAGTCATAATATTAATAATAAAGAGGTGTAGGGGAGATCTGCCAACAACCACAACATCATGACGGCCTCATTTGAAACACGGGACAGGAAGTAGGGGGGCGGGGCTTAAGGGCTTCACAGGAAGTAAAACAAGAGCTCTCCAGCGAGGCAAAATCGCCCGATACTTTGAATTATTGTATATGAATTAAGTTAGAATTTGTCAAACCTAGTTAAAGATGAATTGTTGGTGCAGTTTGGAAGATTTAATACTGACAAGGTTTTATAAAGGGTCGGGCTGTGACCTTGACCTTTGACCCTGTGACCTTGAAATCAATAGGGAACATCCTTGACCCATGGCCATACCATAATACGTCCCGTCTTACGACGGGCGTATAAAAAACAGACAAAATGTAAAAAAAAACCTATGAAAATCGATACTATAGATAATATACTTTATTGATAATGAAGTAAAAGTATCATGTGTATTTTTTTTATAAATATGTATTATGTCTGTTGTGTTACATAAAAATCAAACACATTAATGAAGTTAATGAAGCTTTCTGAGAATAGAGAACATAGGTACTCCATAAAAGGTAACATAAACTATTTTTTTAGAAAGTGGCAAACATTTATTGACTTTTTAAAACTCTCTAAGCCAACATCACCCCCCTTTTTTTTTTTTTTTTTTTTTTCTTATTTAATTTAATTACATTTATTATTGGGTATTTTTAAGGTATATTTATGTATTTTTAAAATTTAATTATTATTAGTTTTATTATATTTGTTATTATTGAGTATTTATTACAATTCTATTATTATTTATCTGTATTATTATTATATGACTCTTCTCTTATTCATATTTCTTAAATAAATAAATAGTTTGTGATGTTTTTACTGTTACTGTGTTTATGTAATAGGCGAGACACTGCAGGTAAATAGGAAAAAATCTGAAATTTGCAGATTTTAATTTGAAACTTCTGTAGTTTACTCACACACGTAAGATAGAAATGGATTACAAGTTTTTCACCATGCAATGTTTTCAGATAAAAATAAGGTATTTTATCATAAAAAACTGCCAAAATGTAAAAAACAACAACATGAAAATAGATACATAGACAATATACTTTATTGATAATGAAGGAAAAGTATAATGTGTTTGTGTATTTGTTGTTTTTTTGTGCACTATGTAACTTTTCTGTTTCATTTGTACGGTGTTAAACTTATCGAGGCCCGTCTTTCATTATTCAAGGACAGTTGTGTTTGTTGCTCAATAACTTTGTATTACCGTGGGAAAGCCTCTCCACACACATTATTTATAAAACTTGTGAATGTACAAAAGCGTTATATACATGACAAGTCTGTGATTTGTTTTATTTATTTTACTTTTATTTAACCAGGGCGTCCTATTGACATGTCACAATAACAAATCCTGAAGTCGATATTTTTATTCTGAATCGGGATAAACATAAATAATATTGAGATATTTATACCACTTTTATAAGGTTTAGTTTGTTTTTAAGTCAAGTCAAAACCCGCTGTTGCAGTGTGGTGCTGTCCTACCGCACTCCCATCGTCCGTGGTGCTGGGAGAGGAGCCTGTCCTCTCAGAAAACCAACTTCCGTTCGGTTCAGTTCAGACAGAAGCCTCATCGTCAGGGAGAAATCCAGCTCCAAGATCCACTCAAAGAAACCTAGCCAGAGGAGAACAGCACTATTACTGTAGAGCTCATATTTGTAGCTTATTATGGCCATAATATTACACTTTAACATTAACTTTAACAATTATAATTTCTATCAGTGCATACATACAATATCAAATACAGCTTTACAGTGCAGCTTATGATCATGGGCTGTAAACAATATATCTACAAAAGCATAAAGCACCTGTGCTGTAAAAGCAAACCATTGTAATAGATCATTACACTTCAGGTAAAATAACATGACATCCATTTGTCCATCCAAGTCTTCTCAAGTCACAGGGTTCAAGTCTGAGTTGAGTTCCAAATCTCAGTCCATTTTATGAAGTGAATTCTCGAGTCCTAAAAATAGTGACTAAAGTCTGACTCGGGTCCAAGTCACAACTGGCAAGATTAATAATATAACAAAAATAAATAAATGTCTATAATCCATATCTGTGTTTTTACACTGAAGTATTAGCGCAGGGCAAATGAGGACAGTAGTGACCTCATATACAGCACTGCTCTTTAAATACAAAATGAAATAACCTCTTCTCTTTTATATTCTTGAAATAGTTTAGCTTTAATGGTGCGTTTTATTGTTCTGGTGGTTTAATTTCCAGTATATTCGTGCTAAATTGTCCATAAGCATTTTTCCCATGACCAAAAATGAGGTAGCTTAGCTTTAGCAAAGTTAGCCGCTAAGTTAACGCTAAATTAGCTGCTAAGTTAGCCCATAGTAACACACACTGTATACAGAACAAAACCACTCACCGACACATTTCCGCTGGTATTTCAGAGTTCAGCTCTAAAGTTCAGATCTAAAACTGTGAATTTATCTTCATTTATCTTGGATCTTAGCATTAGCATGTTAGCTCCAAAGTTAGTGGTTGGTTCCACTCACTCACCAGTTTGATTGAAAAGCACGAGGTCTTCCCAGGTTTTACTTCAATGTCGGTTCAATGTTGATGTATTTAGATTTAGTGATATTATTCTACATATTATATTATATTTTTTTTCGTCGGGGTAGCAGTAAGGACTCAATATTTCTGTTTAAGAATATTACATTCATGGGATTACTCAGAAATTATTAAATGTATGAAAATGTAAGAAACTGTAATGTAAGTAAATGCTATAAACCCAATGAATAATCCTTGGTGAAAAAAGTAATCCTAATTTTTGTGGATGAACCTATGAGTCAAAGGTGAGTTTAATTTATCATGAGTGAAAAACATTTTTGTATTATTATTATTATTATTTCTGCTACCACCTTCTGCTGCAACTCATTTTACGACTACACTTGCATCATTTTCAGGCCTGCACTGCCCTCTGGTGGACTTTACACAAAATTCCTGTTGTAGAAAATAATGGATCCTCGTCTAACTTGTGAGACAGTAGTAGGGCTAACCTGCATGGGATAAATATCCTGCCATGTATATTTTGTGCTTGTTAAAACAGTCTTGCATGTGAAATAAAGTTTTGCAGCTGTAAAAAACAGTCTGTGCTTGTGCAAATGCATTTTGTACCTGTATAAATATTTTTTATGTGTAGAATAGTTTAGCATATCTGTATTATTATTTTGTGCATGTGCAAATAACTTTAATTCAATTCAATTCAATTCAATTTATTTTGTAGCGCCCAAAATCACAACAACAGTTTCCTCTAAGGCCGTTCCAAGATATGGATGAGCCAAACATACACACAGACATATCAAAATAGGAAAAAACAACATCCATGTAAAGCAGCAAATGAAACATTGTCCAGTCATCCCCTGTCCTTAGACCCTCCTTCTCAGCAAGGAAAAACTCCAAAAAACCCAGGGTCCTGGGAAAAAGAAGAAACCTCAGGGAGAACTACAGTGAAGGAGGGATCCACTCCCATGGACGGACAGGCTATAGATGTCCAGGCCCGTGGGCCAGTTCGGTATGGCCACAGCTACCCAGGTGGAGAAGGAGCCGGCGAGGAGGGAGGCCGGGCGAAGAGGAGAGAGGGGTCCAGCTGCCATCAGGCGTCTGAAGAGTTCCACTCCACAGGGGAGTGGGACAGGGGACAACATGTGTGAATAGCAATGAACAAACTACAGATGAGAACATAGTGAGTGATGCTGATGAGAAAATAGGAGGAAACAGAGGACAGTGCTCAGGTTGCCACACTTCCACAGCTTGTTATCTCCTGCAGCAGCTTATCTTAGTGACATCAACTAAGTAACCTGGTCATAAGCTATTCCGAAGAGGAAGGTTTTAAGCCTGGTCTTAAATAAAGAGACTGTGGAGCCTGTTTAACATCAACAGGAGTTGATTCCATAACACAGGAGCTTGGTAACTGAAGGCTCTCCCCCACTGTACTTTTAGACACTCTAGGAACCACCTAATAATCCTGCATTCTGAGGCCGAAGTGCTCTATTTGGCTGATAGGGGACAATGGCATCCTGAAGATATGATGGGGCCATATTGTTTAAGGCTTTGTATGTCAGGAGGAGAACTTTGAATTTAATTCTAAACTCGACAGGAAGCCAGTGCAGTGATTTTAACACAGGACTGATGTGATCAAATCTTTTAGTTCCTGTTAGGACTCTGGCAGCTGTTTTTGGACCAACTGGAAGCTTCTTAAAGTACCTTTAGTGCAGACGGTGAGCAGAGAATTACAGTAATCTAGTCTGGATGTAACAAATGCATGGATAAGTTTTTCGGCATCATTTTTAGGCAAAATATTTTTAGTTATGTTTCGCAGGTGAAAATATGCAGTTTTACAAGCTTGGTTTATATGAGCTGTGAATGAGAGATTTTGGTCAAATACGACTCCAAGGTTTTTTACAGTAGAGCTAGAGGTAGAGGAGCTTTAGTATCTGCACAACTGATTTGAATGTGTGTAAAACAGTTTGTGCAAAAAAAAAACGTGCTTGTGCTAATACATTTTATACCTGTAACAATATTTTGTATGTGTAGAGTAGTTTTGCATATCTGTATTATTATTATTTTGTGCGCAAATTATTTTTGTATCTGCACAATTAATTTGTGACATCTGGTGTTCAGATACAAAACTGCACCTACAGACTTGCAAAACTCAGAACACAAACACAAAACTGTTCTGCGTGAATGCAAAATATATAAATATATATAAACTCCTCACTTTTTTTCCACAACATTTCCACAGAACGCCGGTTTCAGCCCCTTCTGGACTCGAACAGAACGTTCTGCAGAAGGGACGGGGCCGGTCGGGCAGATCCGTCAGTGCATCTCTCATCAGGATCGGCCTTTTCCTGTGCGGAGCTGCTCCTGTAGACGGGAATGTGGTAATGTTTGCAGCAGACAGAGATCCCCCCCTGTGCATGCACAATGAATCACGCTCCTGCACAGAGAGAGAAAGAAGGAGAGGGCGGAGAGGGAGAAGGGGAAGCACTTTTTTGGATCATTTTAATCAAAAAATAATACATGATCATGCCAAGGTGCTAGAAAAAATGGCACATGCATTTCATAATTTCATTTTAGACTTCAGCAGGCGACCGCGGGACTCTATTTTCCAACCTGGGGAAGAGGTTCACAACAAATACAAATGTCGCAACACAACAAAAAGCCATAGCGGAAATGACCACAGGACTCTATTTTCTGACGGACCGAGTGAGGAGGATCGGCGGGAAGTGAGCGGGAAAAGTTGAAGAAAAAGAATGTGAAAAGTAAAGGAACGGAGAAGTGAATGAAGTTGGAAAGCGTAAGTAAAAGTAATTTATTGTTCTGTGTCCAGGATCGATGTCTCCGTCTGACCGTCGTAAATAATTCCCCGCTCGATGCCATGGATGTTTAATAAGAGCCGGATAAGACACGCCCCCTCTGTCCGTGGCCCCAGATTGAAGCACAGAGCATTTTTTGAGAAATATCAAACTGCCCGTGTTCTGACAGGGCGTCCACAGCTTTCACAAAGGGTTTTGTAGAGATTCTTCTGTATTTTTACAACATGAACTTTAAAAAATGTTTATATCGTCAAAGCGTCTAAAAATCAACCATTATGAGTTCTTCTCGCCGCTCTGAGCTCTGATTGGTCAGAACTGTGTTTCTGACGTCACACATTCGACATTGTCGGGCTGCGAAAATGCGGAAGTAAAATCTTTTTCCGGGGTCGTGCGCCAATGATCGCAGACCATTGAAAACAATACGCCGCCATCTTGGATCCATCTTCCAGACTTTATCATAGTTCTGCGCTCGATCCTCCTCACTTGGTCCGTCAGAAAATAGAGTCCCACAGTCACTTCCGTTGTTTCTTTTTTTTTTTTTTTTTGGTGAGTTGTTTATTGTTTTTCATTATTTTTATTTCATTCATTAAAACAAAACAAAAGCAAATGCAACATGCTTCCATCTATACAACTTTAACATAAATATGAATGAAAGGGCACAGAAAGAAGCAAAAGCTCATAACATCTGCCCCTTATCAGCTCAAAATGATATTACAGCTCCAGTGGGCAACAAAAAAACAAACAAACTCTTCTTTTTACACAGGCGTATTATATCTTTTCAGTAGTGCGACTTTCACACTTTTCTTAAAAACTTGAATAGCAGGCCCGTAGCCGGGGGGGGTCGAGGGGATGTAATAGATAACAAGTGAAGTAAATGAATATTAACCAAAACAAACAAATAATTGAGTCTTCATAAATAAAAATACACAAGTTTAGTACTGAAAGTCTGGAATAAACCTTTTACCTACTAGCATATCGAGGGATAAATTTTATTGCTTTGACCTTGCATCCGAGGGACAAGTTTTATTGCTTTGATACTGCATCCGTCTCGGACAGAGGGGAAAGAGACACAGATCCAGTATGTTGTATCCTCGGGAGTGAATGACTTTCTAAGCTAGTTTTCTAATGCAGTATATAAGTTTTTTC
The DNA here is from genome assembly GCA_034769755.1 of Odontamblyopus lacepedii. Lineage (NCBI taxonomy): Eukaryota > Metazoa > Chordata > Actinopteri > Gobiiformes > Gobiidae > Odontamblyopus > Odontamblyopus lacepedii. Next base: position 112,798 of record JAVCWC010000039.1, on the reverse strand, counting down.
TGTTTTAATTATATTGGACAAAAAAGATTACTATCAAAGAAATTTATTAACTTCTTAGGTTCCTTTCTAAGACAATGTAGCCAAGTGTATTTTTACCTTGTTGACATGTTTCGGCTGCTAGCTGCGAGCCATCTTCAGAACTGTCACCGGTGTTGGTGGTGACGTGTCGTATATCAGCTGTTGTTACTTCCTGTAGGCGTGGTCAGCCTGATGGGACCTGCAGGTCGCCCAGACTGACCACGCCTCCTGTCGCCCGGTGGTCTCTGGAGGAGGGTGTCCCAGGTGTGTGAAAGGAGGAGCAGCGCCCGTCGTCACGGTTGATGCTGTCAGTGCCTCGTTTCCTGATCTCAATGGCTTCCCTGATCCAGCGTTTGAACTTGTTGTTCTCGATCCAATGACCGAGCCCGTCCCAATCCATAATGTGGTTATTTCTTTTGCAGTGGTCTGATATGGCAGATTTTAGGTTTTCCTGTTCTGCTTTGTCTCTTTGTGTTCTGGTGAGTCTCCCTGCTGTTTCTTTTAGCATTCTTTTGGTGTTCCTTTTGGATGTGAAATGCCCGGCCTGTTTCCCCTATGTAAGATTTATTGCACGATTTGCACTGGATTTCGTAGATGGCATTGCATTTTTGTTCTGAGTGGTATTTTATCTTTGGGGTGTACTAACTGTTCGCGGAGTTTTGTGTGTGGTTTGACTGCTGTGCTTATGTTGTGTTTTTCATGGCTCTCTGGATGGGTTCTGTGATTCCTCTGACGTGCGGTAGTGTGACTGTATTTTGGTGTTCCTGCTGCCCTCTATTGGTTTGCTGTGTTTTCTTCGGATTTCTTTGGTTTTATTGAGAACTTGTTGTCTGCCTTTGTTGATGGCCCAGTTTGTATATTGACATTTTTTGATTGCTTGTGTGATGTGTCTCTTCTCTTCTTACCTGTACGTGTGATCTGTAATGAGTGCTGATCATTTGAATATGGTTCTTACTTCTGATATTTTGTGTGCAGTGGGTTGTTCGTATGTCAGAGTAGATATTGGTCGGTGTGTGTGGGTTTCCTGTATACTGTTATTTTGATGCTGCCGTCTGCGATGTGGTGGATTTTATGTCCAAAAAATGCTATTGCTCCATCTTTCTCCTCCTCATGTGTGAATTGAATGTTACCTGTAGTGTCCTGTGTGTTGAGATGGTCCGTGAGTTCTTGTGTGTGTCCTTGTTGTATTTTTTTCCAGGATGTCATCTCGTATCGTTTCCAGAAAGTTAAGCGGCATTGTGGTGGTGCTGTGTTGAATGCTTTTTGTTCCAGGTCCTCCATGAAAAAACTGCTCATTATTGCGGATAGTGGATCTCCCATCGCGAACCCCTCTTTCTGTCTGTAAATGATGTTATTGTATTGGAAATATGTAGATTTGGCCACGAATTGTAATAACTGTGTGATGTCGTCACTGTAGGTTTGTGCGTTTCTTGAGTGTTTTGTCTTTTCTGAGTTTATCCTGTACTATGCATAATGTGACATCTACGGGTGTTTTGTGAATAGTGAGATGGCGTCGTGTGATATGAGTATTTAGTCGGTGCTACTGTAATGTCTTTGAGTTCCTGTGCCAATTGTTTTGCGTTTTGCAGTGGAAATCTGTTTGACGATAGTGGTTTTATTATTTATAGTGCTTTTGACAGATTGTAAGTGGCGGAACCTATGCTATCTACTATTGGGCGGAGTGGTGTGTCTTTTTGTGTATTTTAGTGCCGTATATGCGCGAGGTGATGCTGGCTGTAGGTATTAAGTGCGTTGTATGCTTCGGGTGATTTTTCTTGTTCTAGTAAGGGTCTGAGTAATGATTTTAGTGCTCGTTTCTTTCCTTCTGTTGGGTTCTTCCTGATTATTCGTAGGTGTCGGTAGGTGTCTGATAGTAATGCGTCCATTTTCTGTTCGTATGTGCTCCTGTCTAATATAACTGTTGTCCTTCCTTTGTCTGCGGGTAGAATGGTGATTGTGTGGTCTTTCTTCATATGGCTGATGGCTTTCCTCTCCTCCTTTGTTATATTGCTCCTTAGTAATTTGGCTGTTTTAGGATCCCTGTGACTGTGTTGCGTAGTCTGGCTTTCTGTCCCTGGTTCGGTATTTTTTGGCATGCTAGTTCCATTGGCTAAAATGTATTCCTCTATGGGATTTTGTTCGGGGTGGTGGCAAAGTTAAGTCCTCGTGCAAGAATATTTGTTTCTGTTTCTGTGATGTTTCTTTGTGCTAAATTGCATACCCATTTGTCTTTTGTCTTGGTCTGCGTGGTTCTGGTTTTAGCGCTGTTTTGTGTCTGTTAAGCGATTTCAGTTTATAGATGTGGCGTTCCTTGGTAGTGGCGAATTCCTTTTCATATGTGTGTTCCAAGTGTTTTGTTACCTGCTGTTCTAGTTCTTTACCCATGGAAACTGTGTCCATATTTCTCTCTTTCCACATTGAGTTCTCGTTCAATATAGCTTTTCTTATTGGCGGTTATGCGGATTCTCTCCTTTAATAGTGCTTTTCTGGCCTTGTCCATGATTTGTTTTGCATTATGGGTTGGGATCGGGGTCTTGATGTTGATGCTAGCTGGTATGATGTTCTCGTCTCTGCATCGGAGGTTGAACCGTAGATAGTTATTATGTAGGCGGTAGCGCTTTCCAACCTCTCCAAGTGGCGAAGTGCTTTGACACTTTCTGGTCCAAATCTTCTTCTTATTACGCCAAAAATATTCATTTTGTCTTATTAATGCATTAACTTCTTAGGTTCCTTTCTAAGACAATGTAGCCAAGTGTATTTTTACCTTGTTGACATGTTTATGCGGCTAGCTGCGAGGCCATCTTCAGAACTGTCACGGTGTTGGTGGTGGCGTGTCGTATATCAGCTGTTGTTACTTCCTGTGGCGTGGTCAGTCTGGGCGCCCTGCCGGGCCCATCAGGCTGACCACGCCTACCAGGAGTAACTGGCGATATATGTGCGTCACCACCTGCAAGATAACAATGGCTTCATATCTTTCGGCACAACAGATAACTTAGCTACTATTAACTAGAAAGGAACCTAGAACCTAAAAGTTAATAAGACAAAATAATATTTTAATGATAAAAATTTATATTGTGAGTGGACATTGTCTAAAATATAACAGGAGTGTTACTTGATGACACTTTATTAGTGAATTGAGGATACAAACGAGCTGGTTGCATATTGAAATTAAAGATTTTCACCCAAAAAACAGTGAAATAATGGTGTTTCAAAGGCACGCGTATAAAAAGGTCACTTTTGGCTTAAAAAACAACCCACCCCCCTTGGAAGTCTGGCTACGGGCCTGAATAGACTTGGCAGTGCTATTTTCACTGTCCCATGGACTCCTCGGACTGAGACACGTCGCTCCTTTGGTTTTGTTCTAAATTCAGGTTTAGAAAATAAACAAGTTCCTCTTAATTCATAACGACTCTCTCTCTTTTTCACTCTGTTTTGCTGTCGGGTAATGTTATGTACTGAGCTTTGTACATAGTTTTGAGGAGGTTAAATTCTACCAATTCTTTAACGTTTAATGTTTCTAATTGTATAAATATTGGATATTGTGTGGCCCAGTGTCCACTTCTATTCACGACACGAATGGCGCGTTTCTGTAAAAGGAAGACTGGTTGTGGGTTTTTGTCGTCGCCCTTAGTGTAAAATGTAAAAATGTGCAAGGTACAAACCATGAAATAAAGGACTTTTAATATATTCAGTCGGTGAATTAAGTTCGCTGCTATTTGTTTACAACTCCAGGTGCATTTGTGACGAGGAAACACGATCACGTAGATCAGAAAATAGTGTAATATGGGCCCTTTAACTCATCCACTCTACTACACTAAACCTGCTGGGGACCTCAGAGTAAAATCTGGGATGACACAACATACCAGAGTGTTCAGTATTCAGTGGATAAAGAGTTAAACTGAATTCTCTCCACATGTTTTGGTCCCTCCCCGACTCTTGCTTCCTTCCTCTGGTCTCAAACCGCTGGCAGTGCTCCTGTTTTTTCTGCTCTTCCCCCTAAATCCACCATACATCATATATACAGTTCTCATTAGCATTCGGAAGCACACCGAGCTACTCCAAACGAACGTCCGACTGTGTATTACGCAAACTCACAAAAAAACATACTCAGTGTTTTGTTTCATTCACACATGTTTGAGCGACACTTTATTTATTCATTTGACTTTAATATCCGAAAATGCTCTGCTCCACCGTGCCGTGCATGTAGTGGTTTTCAAATTAAAGAGACAGTTCAGAGTTTTGGACATTTTGGTCATTTCCTGGTGATCCAGAGCGTGGTTTAGTTCTGGTTTAGTCCTGGTTTTGTTCTGGTTTTGACCTGGTTTAGACCTGGTTTTCACCTGGTTTAGGCCTGGTTTAGACCTGGTTTTGACCTGGTTTAGTCCTGGTTTAGTCCTGGTTTAGACCTGGTTTACTCCTGGTTTAGACCTGGTTTCAACCTGGTTTAGTCCTGGTTTAGTCCTGGTTTAGACCTGGTTTTGACCTGGTTTAGTTCTGTTTTAGACCTGGTTTTGACCTGGTTTTGACATGGTTTAGGCCTGGTTTAGACCTGGTTTAGACCTGGTTTAGTCCTGGTTTAGACCTGGTTTTGACCTGGTTTTGACGTTGTTTAGACCTGGTTTTGACCTGGTTTTGACCTGGTTTAATCCCGGTTTTAGTTCTGGTTTAGACCTGGTTTTAGTCCTGATTTTATTTCTGGTTTAGTCCTGGTTTTAGTCCTGATTTTAGTTCTGGTTTAGTCCTGGTTTTAGTTCTGGTTTAGTCCTGGTTTTAGTCCTGGTTTTAGTCCTGATTTTAGTTCTGGTTTAGTCCTGGTTTTAGTTCTGGTTTCGTCCTGGTTTAGTTCTGGTTTGGTCCTGGTTTAGTCTTTGTTTAGTTCTGGTTTAGTCCTGGTTTTAGTCCTGGTTTAGTTCTGGTTTAGTTCTGGTTTGGTCCTGGTTTAGTCCTGGTTTAGTCTTTGTTTAGTTCTGGTTTAGTCCTGGTTTAGTCCTGGTTTTGTTCTGGTTTAGTCCTGCTTTAATCCTGTTTTAGTCCTGGTTTAGTTCTGGTTTAGTCCTGGTTTAGTCCTGGTTTAGTCCTGGTTTAGTCCTGGTTTAATCCTGGATTAGTTCTGATTTAGTCCTGGTTTTGTCCTGGTTTAGTCCTGGTTTTGTCCTGGTTTAGTCCTGGTTTAGTTCTGGTTTAGTCTTGGTTTAGTCCTGGTTTAGTCCTGTTTTAGACCTGGTTTAGACCTGATTTAGTCCTGGTTCAGACCTGGTTTAGTCCTGGTTTAATCCTGGTTAAGTCCTGGTTTAGTCTTTGTTTAGTACTGGTTTAGTCCTGTTTTAGTCCTGGTTTAGAGCTGGTTTAGTCCTAGTTTAGTCCTGGTTTTGTCCTGGTTTAGTCCTGGTTTAGTCCTGGTTTAGTCCTGGATTAATCCTGGTTTGTTCCTCATTTAATCCTGGTTTAGTCCTGGTTTAGTCTTTGTTTAGTCCTGGGTTAGTCCTGGTTTAGTCCTGGTTTAGTTCTGCGTTAGTCCTGGTTCAGTCCTGGTTTAGTCCTGGATTAGTTCTGGTTTAGTCCTGGTTTAGTTCTGGTTTAGTCCTGGTTTAGTCCTGGTTTAGTACTGGTTCAGTCCTGGTTTAGTCCTGGTTTAGTCCTGGTTTGGTTCTGGTTTAGTCCTGGTTTAGTTCTGGTTTAGTTCTGATTTAGTCCTGGTTTAGATCTGGTTTAGTCCTGGTTTAGTCCTGGTTTAGTTCTGGTTTAGTCTTGGTTTAGTCCTGGTTTAGTTCTGGTTTTGTCCTGGTTTAGTTCTGGTTTAGTCCTGGTATAGTCCTGGTTTAGTTCTGGTTTACCAGGACTAAACCAGGACTCAACCAGTACTAAACCAGTACTAAACCAGGACTAAACCAGGACTAAACCAGGAACAAACCAGGTCTAAACCAGGTCTAAACCAGAACAAAACCAGGACTAAACCAGAACTAAACCAGGACTTAACCAGGACTAAACCAGGACTAAACCAAGACTAAACCAGGTCTAATCTAGGTCTAAATCAGGATTAAACCAGGTCTAAACCAGGACTAAACCAAGACTACACCAGTTCCAAAATAGGTCTAAACCAGGTCTAAACCAGGACTAAACCAGCTCTAAACTAGGTCTAAACCAGGTCTAAACCAGGACTGAACCAGGACTAAACCAAGACTAAACCAGGTCTAAACCAGGTCTAAATCAGAACTAAACCAGGTTTAAACCAGGTCTAAACCAGGTCTAAACCAGGACTAAACCAGAACTAAACCAGGACTAAACCAGGACTAAACCAGAACTGAACCAGGACTAAACCAGGACTAACCCAGAATGAAACCAGGACAAAACCAGAACTAAACCAGGACAAAACCAGAACTAAACCAGGACTAAACCAGAACTAAACCAGGACAAAACCAGAACTAAACCAGGACTAAACCAAGACTAAACCAGAACTAAACCAGGACTAAACCAAGACTAAACCAGATCTAAACCAGGACTAAATCAGAACTAAACCAGAACTAAACCAGGACTAAACCAGAACTAAACCAGGACTAAACCAGGACTAAACCAGGACTAAACCAGGACTGAACCAGTACTAAACCAGGACTAAACCAGGACTAAACCAGAACTAAACCAGGACTAAACCAGGACTAATCCAGGACTAAACCAGGACTAAAACAGGACTAACGCAGAACTAAACCAGGACTAAACAAAGACTAAACCAGGACAAAACCAGGATTAAACCAGGAACAAACAGGACTAATCCAGGACTAAACCAAAACTAAACCAGGACTAAACCAGGACAAAAACAGGACAAAACCAGGACTAAACCAGGACTAAAACAGGACTAAACCAGGACTAAACCAGAACTAATCCAGGACTAAACCAGGACTAAACCAGGACTAACGCAGAACTAAACCAGGACTAACGCAGAACTAAACCAGGACTAAACCAGGACTAACCCAGGACGAAACAAAGACTAAACCAGGACTTAACCAGGATTAAACCAGGACTAAACCAGGACAAAACCAGGTCTGAACCAGGACTAAATCAGGACTAAACCAGGACCAGACCAGGACCAAACCAGGACTAATCAAGGACTAAACCAGGACAAAATCAGGACTAAAACAGGACTAAGCCAAAACTAAACCAGGACTAAATCAGGTCTAAACCAGGACTAAAACAGGACAAAACCAAGACTAAAACAGAACTAAACCAGGACTAAACCAGGACAAAACCAGGACTAAATCAGGACTATACCAGGACTAAACCAGAACTAAACCAGAACTAAACCAGGACTAAACCAGAACTGAACCAGGACTAAACCAGGACAAAACCAGGACTAAACCAGGACTAAACCAGGACTCACCCAGTACTAAACCAGTACTAAACCAGGACTAAACTAGGACTAAACCAGGAACAAACCAGGTCTAAACCAGGTCTAAACCAGAACAAAACCAGGACTAAACCAGAACTAAACCAGGACTTAACCAGGACTAAACCGGGACTAAACCAAGACTAAACCAGGTCTACTCTAGGTCTAAATCAGGATTAAACCAGGTCTAAACCAGGACTAAACCAAGACTACACCAGTTCCAAAATAGGTCTAAACCAGGTCTAAACCAGGACTAAACCAGCTCTAAACTAGGTCTAAACCAGGTCTAAACCAAGACTAAACCAGGACTAAACCAAGACTAAACCAGGTTTAATCTAGGTCTAAATCAGGACTAAACCAGGTCTAAACCAGGACTGAACCAGGACTAAACCAAGACTAAACCAGGTCTAAACCAGGTCTAAATCAGGACTAAACCAGGTTTAAACCAGGTCTAAACCAGGTCTAAACCAGGACTAAACCAGGACTAAACCAAGACTAAACCAGGTCTAATCTAGGTCTAAATCAGGATTAAACCAGGTCTAAACCAGGACTAAACCAAGACTACACCAGTTCCAAAATAGGTCTAAACCAGGTCTAAACCAGGACTAAACCAGCTCTAAACTAGGTCTAAACCAGGTCTAAACCAAGACTAAACCAGGACTAAACCAAGACTAAACCAGGTTTAATCTAGGTCTAAATCAGGACTAAACCAGGTCTAAACCAGGACTGAACCAGGACTAAACCAAGACTAAACCAGGTCTAAACCAGGTCTAAATCAGGACTAAACCAGGTTTAAACCAGGTCTAAACCAGGTCTAAACCAGGACTAAACCAGGACTAAACCAGGTCTAAACCAGGACTAAACCAGGACTAAACCAGGACTAAACCAGGTCTAAACCAGGTCTAAACCAGGACTAAACCAGGTCTAAACCAGGACTAAACCAGGACTAAACCAGGACTAAACCAGGTCTAAACCAGGTCTAAACCAGGTCTAAACCAGGACTGAACCAGGACTAAACCAAGACTAAACCAGGTCTAAACCAGGTCTAAATCAGGACTAAACCAGGTCTAAACCAGGTCTAAACCAGGACTAAACCAGGACTATACCAGGACTAAACCAGAACTAAACCAGGACAAAACCAGGACTAAACCAAGACTAAAGCAGAACTAAACCAGGACTAAACCAAGACTAAACCAGATCTAAACCAGGACTAAATCAGAACTAAACCAGGACTAAACCAGAACTAAACCAGGACTAAACCAGGACTAAACCAGGACTGAACCAGGACTGAACCAGGACTAAACCAGAACTAAACCAGGACTAAACCAGAACTAATCCAGGACTAAACCAGGACTAACGCAGAACTAAACCAGGACTAACCCAGGACTAAACAAAGACTAAACCAGGACTAAACCAGGATTAAACCAGGAACAAACAGGACTAATCCAGGACTAAACCAAAACTAAACCAGGACTAAACCAGGACAAAAACAGGACAAAACCAGGACTAAACCAGCTCTAAACCAGGACTAAAACAGGACTAAACCAGGACTAAACCAGTACTAAACAAAGACTAAACCAGGACTTAACCAGGATTAAACCAGGACTAAACCAGGACAAAACCAGGTCTGAACCAGGACTAAATCAGGACTAAACCAGGACCAGACCAGGACCAACCCAGGACTAATCAAGGACTAAACCAGGACAAAATCAGGACTAAAACAGGACTAAGCCAAATATAAACCAGGACTAAATCAGGTCTAAACCAGGACTAAAACAGGACAAAACCAAGACTAAAACAGAACTAAACCAGGACTAAACCAGGACAAAATCAGGACTATACCAGGACTAAACCAGAACTAAACCAGAACTAAACCAGGACTAAACCAGAACTAAACCAGGACTAAACCAGGACTAAAACCAGTACTAAACCAGTACTAAACCAGGACTAAACCAGGACTAAACCAGGAACAAACCAGGTCTAAACCAGGTCTAAACCAGAACAAAATGTGAAACAGCCTCAAAACAGCAGAAGAAGTTTGTATTTTGTTTGTGCTGTTTTGAGCTGTGACCATTTTCATTTGTGCGAGTTTATTTCTAAAATTATTCATTATTATTTCTACGGTAATTATAGGACGTCATTTGTGCTCAATGCCGGCGGCGACTTTAACAAAACTCTGCAAAACTAGTGAAGAGAAACGATCTGAGGCTGTGGAAAAGTCTGTATTATTATATAAAATATCAATCAAAATTAAATTACTAAAGACTGATACAGACTTTTCTGCAGCCTGAGATTGGTCACATATGACATTTTGGGGAGTTTGAAGGGTTCACTGGCGCCCCCCTCTGCCTCTGGGCGGAAAAACCCCACATGCAAAAATGTAATATGTGACCATCAGAGGGGCTTTAAAGGCATTTAATTAAGTAAAAAAAGTTACTTAGGTCTGCTTTAAAAAACACCCTCAGCTATGGACGGTTCCTGACCAATGGACAAATGCCAGAAAATATTAGTAACGATTGTCAAAAGTATCGAAAATCAGATATTGATCGATACCAAACACACTATTAAAACTACATACTCATTTGAACAGGTATTGATACTAAAAAGTCACATTCACAGGACAGAAATGAATCTTTACCTCTTGGGCAAACATTAGTCTATATGGTTCTGATAGAGCTCAGATCACACAGATAAAAGGAAACATGGGAATAGAAAAGAAAGATAAAAATGTGTTTGAGATTAATGCACCGGTAATGTCACAATATGAACATTTCAGTGTCTTTAGACCCCTGATGGACCCACCCACCTGCTGGCTGCTTGTGGTTCATTAGAAGTATTTTAAGACCAGAAAAGTCTATAAACTTTGAAAAAGGTTGATAATTTTAAAGTTAATTAACAGTACAGGCGACACTCGAAGTAATATAATTGAAAGACCATCTTACAATTAAGTAAGGGGTGATGATCATTAAATGATCAATCTTTCTTCAGTGAAGCAAATTTATTTTAGTATATTGAGCATAATTTGGGAGGGTTTTAGCTTTCATATGAGACATTTCTAAAACCAATCGATTAATCTAAAGTCAGGTTATGAGCTTTTGTTTCTACAAAATGGATAAGCGACAAGACTTTTGTCAGGGACTGTAAAGGCCATTTATTATTATGTTCTTGATTTATTAAAATGTCCTATAATAATTTCTGAATATAAGCCACGTAAACTAAATTTTAAATGAAAAAAAAAGTACATATATAGGCCGTACTTTTCTACAAGCCGCAGGTATCACGTTGTAATTTGAAATATTTACACAGATATTTACAAGATTTTTAAGATTTTTATTTAAATACCGGAGAAAGAGCCGCTGTCCTATCTGGTTTCACATCAGTCGGAACATCTATTTTCGATTGGGAAGTGGTTTAACTGATCCTCGATCCTTTAAATGTTTGTCATCCTCCTCGTTTAAGGGACTGGGACCGGTTTGTCTACGATGAGCACAGGTTACCTCAGGTCCGGCCGCTCTTGTGGCTCTGCTTCTGCCACGTCACTGTAAACAACCACACAAATGTAGTTACACTTCCGTACTTTTGCCACATATTTTCTTTTTTCTCTTTTATTTCTCTTCAGTAGTTTCATTGTGTTGTGATTGCGCTCTGAAAGGGGAGTGACTTAGCAGGGATTCAGGGTCAAAAATGAGAAACAAATTAAATGTGTAAAGTGTAATACCCAAATGTTGATAAAAGTATGAGTTGCATTTGTACTTCAAACTTTCACTGAAGCACGAATTCAGCAGCTTGTTCTTTTTAGCTGAGAAATTGTGCTATTTGCCGTGTGGTTTAAAGTTTCATTTGTCTAAAACGAAAACAAATGTGCGCAAAGCTGCACATTTGCTCCTGTAGTGTGTGCGGCAACATCACTACTTCCTGTCCGATTCTAAAATGAATAAATAATTCAAGATCAGGCAGTGAATAGTGATGTTGAAGGTGGATGTCACTTACGACATGTTAAACACTTAGTTTATAATTGAGGCATAATTAATATTAAAATAGTAATCTTTATGTTAACTTGTAATTGTTAGAAAAACAGGATACAAAACTGTACATGTGAGGTTTTTCTGGCAAATATCGCTAAATCTGTTATGTGTAAGCGGTTAATAGCCCATAGAAGCAAAATACCCCGTCTTTAAATATCCCAGGCTGTATGTCCCACCTCTGTGTTCCCTGTTATGTCATTTCTCTACATTTTGAGACTTACCTGAACCTCACGTGTTGTATAATCCGGCCCTGTTCACAGTATTCTGGGAGTGCAGACTGGGCCAGGCCAAAGTCGATGAGCTTCACCTGCAGGGGCCTCTGTGTGTGATCCACTATCATCACATTTACCATTGTAATGTCCGTGTGGATTATGTGCCCATTTTTCAGCACCTCCAAGGCTATGGCCATCTGTGCGGGACAGTTAGCAGAGTTAGCACCATAAAACGGTCATAAAAGTTCTTTTTTTGATAGTATTGCGCTTGTCACCACAACAAATTTTGAATTGTGATATATATTCATATGTGATATACCGTAGTTTTCGGACCATAAGGCACACTTAAAATCCTTTTCTTTTTCTCACAAATCATCAGTGCGCTTTATAAGACGGTGCGCTTTATGTGTGTGTTAATTCTGGCTGCACTCACTGACCCTGAACCGATTTAATGTGGTACACGGCGCTCAAAAATCTGTCCAAATGTTTTAGTACTTTTGTAAGTTACGAAGCCACACTGCTGGATGGATTGTCGGAGCACGAAAGCCTCAGAAACACTCGTGCACAGGACAGAAATGCAGCGTATTTGGTGCAGCTGAGGCGGAGTGATACGACCTGAGCTTCAACATCATATTACGGTGCGAGTATAAGGACCCGAAATGGCCCCTGTTCAGAGGCGTCGACTTACGCCCGAGTGAAGCAAACTAAAGGCTGAATTATAGTTCTGTGTCGACTCAACGCATCGACTCAACATTCTGGTTCTGCGTCGAGGTCTGTGGACCGTGAAGTAATTCAACCTGACAGCTAAACCGGCCTGTGCTACTGCAAATGTTTAATCTCCAAAGCGTTTAACATGAACCATCTCCAACGCGACAGAAGCACAGAACAGGCTCACCGTGAGCTCCACATCCTCTGTCACAGGAAGAACACAAATAATCCACTGAATCACGTCCTTTAGTCCGACAGAAGCTGATCACATCAGCACTAGAGCTGTTTTTTTCAGCGCTTATACAAATGAGCCATGCGGCTTTAAGTTTTGTTTCTGTAAAACGTAAACAAATGTGCCAAAGCTGCATTAAACACATTATTACTCAGTGTAAAAATACAGTGGCGTAATTTAGTGCTGCCGTTATTCTGGGTGGATTAACCAAAGAACAACCGCTGGATATTAGCGCCATCAGGTGGTTCAGAGTTAAACTACAGCTGTGTGGGAGCGTTGGACGACAGAAGGTCGAACTCACATTCACCAAGACACGATCTGCCAATGGATCGAGGACGCCCGGGCGAACGTTTCAGTCTCACTTAATGCGCTTTATGGTCCGAAAAATACGGTACATGATAAAGGATAAATTACAAGTCAATTAATGTAAAAACCCAAGCGCAGATTTAAACCACAAAAACTATTCTAAATCTTAATATTGTTCAACAAAAACATGAGCTGCAATAAATAAACAGCAGAATCAAAATCGTTCTTAGTTTGCATCTGTAATGACACAATGAAGTTATTTATTCAACCTTTTATGACTTAAATCTTATCCTATAGTAAAAACCCATAAATGTTCTAGTAATGAAAAGTACCCATGATAAATTGACCGATAAGTAGGTGTAGTGGTGTAGCTCCAGTACCTGTTTGGTGATGGTGCTGACATCGGAAAGGGGCAGTGGGCCATATTCTTCGCTGTACTGGAACAGACTCATGTCCAGAAGTTCAAATATCAAGGCTTTCCCCCGACAAGTGTCAAACGCCCCCAAGAATTTGATGATATTTCTCTGGTCATGTCCTTCTGCAGCGAGCCGAGTCATGAGCAAAACCTGAACATACAGAGGCAAGAGTTCAGTGTAATCAGATTAGGCACCAAGGTAAAAGCATTAAAGAGGCACTGTGCTCCTTCATTTCAACCTGTGTCACTGAAATAAACAAATCTGATTGGACGATGACGTTTGGCTGGATTTGAGACGTGACAGACTGAAATCAATCCTTATACAAATATTCAAAATTATATTATCCCCAGAAATGTCCTTTCACATAATTGTAGTATATCGCCCCCCAACAGCTAAAGATACCTTTTTCAGTTCATTAGCAGATATTCTCAAACAATTCAGCTCTAAAGAATTAATTATAATGGGTGATTTTTATTTGGACGGGCTGAATAAGACACGCAGAAAGAAACTTAAGGACATCACAAATAGCTATCATATGACACAAATGATGACTAGCCCCACCAGGATAACAAGCTCCTCCAAAACCCTACTTGACTTAATTTTTACAACTAAACCAGAACGTATCACAAGAACCTATAACCTACTAACAGGCTTATCAGACCATAATATGACGCTGATTGTACGGAAATTGTCAAAACTTAGATACACGGACAAATTAACTGCACAGAGCCAAAACTCTTTGCGCGATCAGTACGTCTGTTATGCAGAGATTTGAAAAATAACAACAAAAAACAACCATATAAATACAGACACAATAATAGATATGATTATTGATAATGAAGGAAAAGTATAACGTGTATTTTTTGTCATTTTTTTGGTCATTTTTTTGTGTATTATCTGTATTGAATTGTATGACAGAGGCAGATAAATAAATAAATACAGTTTGTGATGTTACTGTGTATATTGTGTACATCACCATGCAATGTTTTTGAATAAAAATAAAGTATTTTATGTGCAAAAACAGACAAAATGTAAAAAAAAAACTATGAAAATCGATACTATAGATAATATACTTTATTGATAATGAAGGAGAAGTATCATGTGTATTTTTTTTATAAATATGTATTATGTCTGTTGTGTTACATAAAAATCAAACACATTAATGAAGTTAATGAAGCTTTCTGAGAATAGAGAACATAGGTACTCCATAAAAGGTAACATAAACTATTTTTTTAGAAAGTGGCAAACATTTATTGACTTTTTTAAACTCTCTAAGCCAACATCACCCCCCATTTTTTTATTTAATTTTTTTTCTTATTTAATTTAATTACATTTATTATTGGGTATTTTTAAGGTATATTTATGTATTTTTAAAATTTAATTATTATTAGTTTTATTATATTTGTTATTATTGAGTATTTATTACAATTCTATTATTATTTATCTGTATTATTATTATATGACTCTTCTCTTATTCATATTTCTTAAATAAATAAATAGTTTGTGATGTTTTTACTGTTACTGTGTTTATGTAATAGGCGAGACACTGCAGGTAAATAGGAAAAAATCTGAAATTTGCAGATTTTAATTTGAAACTTCTGTAGTTTACTCACACACGTAAGATAGAAATGGATTACAAGTTTTTCACCATGCAATGTTTTCAGATAAAAAATAAGGTATTTTATCCGCAAAAACTGCCAAAATGTAAAAAACAACAACATGAAAATAGATACATAGACAATATACTTTATTGATAATGAAGGAAAAGTATAATGTGTTTGTGTATTTGTTGTTTTTTTGTGCACTATGTAACTTTTCTGTTTCATTTGTACGGTGTTAAACTTATCGAGGCCCGTCTTTCATTATTCAAGGACAGTTGTGTTTGTTGCTCAATAACTTTGTATTACCGTGAGTGGGAAAGCCTCTCCACACACATTATTTATAAAACTTGTGAATGTACAAAAGGGTTATATACATGACAAGTTTGTGATTTGTTTTTATTTATTTTACTTTTATTTAACCAGGACGTCCTATTGACATGTCACAATAACAAATCCTGAAGTGCGATATTTTTATTCTGAATCGGGATAAACATAAATAATATTGAGATGTATTTATACCACTTTTATAAGGTTTAGTTTGTTTTTAAGTCAAGTCAAAACCCGCTGTTGCAGTGTGGTGCTGTCCTACCGCACTCCCATCGTCCGTGGTGCTGGGAGAGGAGCCTGTCCTCTCAGAAAACCAACTTCCGTTCGGTTCAGTTCAGACAGAAGCCTCATCGTCAGGGAGAAATCCAGCTCCAAGATCCACTCAAAGAAACCTAGCCAGAGGAGAACAGCACTATTACTGTAGAGCTCATATTTGTAGCTTATTATGGCCATAATATTACACTTTAACATTAACTTTAACAATTATCATTTCTATCAGTGCATACATACAATATCAAATACAGCTTTACAGTGCAGCTTATGATCATGGGCTGTAAACAATATATCTACAAAAGCATAAAGCACCTGTGCTGTAAAAGCAAACCATTGTAATAGATCATTACACTTCAGGTAAAATAACATGACATCCATTTGTTTAATATAATATTTGTCTGAAATAGGGATTAGCAGAGGTGGGACCAAGTCGTTGTCTTGCGAGTCTCAAGTCCCAAGTGTTTGACCTCAAGTCCGAGTCAAGTCCCAAGTCAAATACAGGCAAGTCCAAGTCGAGTCTCGAGTGTCTGGTCCATAAGTCCAAGTCAAGTCCATGTCGTCTCCTTTGAGATTCAAGTCATTTCAAGTCTTTAAACCAAAGTACCAAATATAGCTTAGATTTTGACTTTAATTGTAAACGAAATTGTACTTTAAAAGTCATGGTATATTTATACATGAGTATTTATATTAAAGTTATAGAAATACAAACTTTTCCATTTTAAATGTCTTGACAAAATGCAGTTATTTTATTATGTAATCCACACTGAAATGAAAGGGTCATGTTCCATGTAGTTCCCTCTTTTTTACTGTATTGTACTGTATATTACTGTAAGACATTTGAGGACACCATATCACAGCACTTCACAGTACTTCAGTTACATCCAAAGTAACAGAGAAGTGGGCAAAACATGGTCCAGTTTATTCCTGTTAGAGTATTTTTTAACATATACTTTTTAAGCCAAGACATCAAGTCTTCTCAAGTCACAGGGTTCAAGTCTGAGTTGAGTTCCAAATCTCAGTCCATTTTATGAAGTGAATTCTCGAGTCCTAAAACTAGTGACTAAAGTCTGACTTGGGTCCAAGTCACAACTGACAAGATTAATAATATAACAAAAATAAATAAATGTCTATAATCCATATCTGTGTTTTTACACTGAAGTATTAGCGCAGGACAAATGAGGACAGTAGTGACCTCATATACAGCACTGCTCTTTAAATACAAAATGAAATAACCTCTTCTCTTTTATATTCTTGAAATAGTTTAGCTTTAATGGTGCGTTTTATTGTTCTGGTGGTTTAATTTCCAGTATATTCGTGCTAAATTGTCCATAAGCATTTTTCCCATGACCAAAAATGAGGTAGCTTAGCTTTAGCAAAGTTAGCCGCTAAGTTAGCCGCTAAGTTAGCCGCTAAATTAGCTGCTAAGTTAGCCGCAAAGTAGCACACACTGTACACAGAACAAAACCACTCACCGACACATTTCCGCTGGTATTTCAGAGTTCAGCTCTAAAGTTCAGATCTAAAACTGTGAATTTATCTTCATTTATCTTGGATCTTAGCATTAGCATGTTGGCTCCAAAGTTAGTGGTTGGTTCCACTCACCAGTTTGATTGAAAAGCACGAGGTCTTCCCAGGTTTTACTTCAATGTCGGTTCAGTGTTGATGTATTTAGATTTAGTGATATTATTCTACATATTATATTATATTATTATTTGTAACAGTAGTAGTAGCAGTATATTATTATTATTATTATTATTATTATTATTATTATTATTATTATTATTATTATTATTATTATTATTTATGGTTTTTTCGTCGGGGTAGCAGTAAGGAATCAATATTTCTGTTTAAGAATATTACATTCATGGGATTACTCAGAAATTATTAAATGTATGAAAATGTAAGAAAATGTAATGTAAGTAAATGCTATAAACCCAATGAATAATCCTTGGTGAAAAAAGTTTGGATACGCCTGTTCTAGACAAAGTTATAACACCTCCATGGAGAAATTACACAGTGCGCTCTGAAATCCAATTCATTGCAAAACTCCCGGCATCGGTTTGAAGAAAATTACAGTGAAATAATATTTGCAAATGCTCCAATTATAACAGTAGTGATATAGCAATCCTAATTTTGTGGATGAACCTATGAGTCAAAGGTGGGTTTAATTTATCATGAGTGAAAAACATTTTTGTATTATTATTATTATTATTTCTGCTACCACCTTCTGCTGCAACTCATTTTACGACTACACTTGCATCATTTTCAGGCCTGCACTGCCCTCTGGTGGACTTTACACAAAATTCCTGTTGTAGAAAATAATGGATCCTCGTCTAACTTGTGAGACAGTAGTAGGGCTAACCTGCATGGGATAAATATCCTGCCATATATATTTTGTGCTTGTTAAAACAGTCTTGCATGTGAAATAAAGTTTTGCAGCTGTAAAAAACAGTCTGTGCTTGTGCAAATGCATTTTGTACCTGTATAAATATTTTGTATGTGTAGAATAGTTTTGCATATCTGTATTATTATTTTGTGCATGTGCAAATAACTTTAGTATCTGCACAACTGATTTGAATGTGTGTAAAACAGTTTGTGCAAAAAAAAAACGTGCTTGTGCTAATACATTTTATACCTGTAACAATATTTTGTATGGGTAGAGTAGTTTTGCATATCTGTATTATTATTATTTTGTGCGCAAATTATTTTTGTATCGGCACAATTAATTTGTGACATCTGGTGTTCAGACACAAAACTGCACCTACAGACTTGCAAAACTCAGAACACAAACACAAAACTGTTCTGCGTGAATGCAAAATATATAAATATATATAAACTCCTCACTGAGACCAATAAAGTTAGATGTTTGCCTCTTGAAGCTGCCCTCAGGTTTATTCTTTCAAGAGGAGAGGAATCAAGGAGAAGGAAGCGAGGAACGAGAAATAAACATGAGTGGATCTGGAGCTGTGTCCTGTCTCTGTGATTTTAGAGGGCGTGAGTGACAGGTGGATTAACCAATCAGAGAAAGGTGTGCTCCGTTTGGCTGTGGTTGGATCGTCTCAAATTTGGACAGAGGCTTTTCACGCTCTTTGGTCTGATGTTCCGCTGATTTGAGCTCCCGAGGCAAAAGTGGAACAAGTCACATTTTAAAAGTGTTTTGGTTTTATTGTCTGTTTTGTACATGTTGGATTCATGGCAGAATAACTACGTTAAATGATTGAATAGTTTGGATTTAATATTTGATTTTATCGTTTTGTGTAGAAAACGTTATTTTGTTTAGAAAGGTGCTGTATGAATAAAATATCACTCATTATAAAAGGAAATTCACACTGTAGCCTGTGATATTAGTGTTAAATATTATAGATTTAACTCTATTTCATATGAAGAGTGTTTCCAGTTGTTTCTTTCTCTTCTACAGTGAGAGTTTTATTTGACAGTAGATTCAGACCTGTGGAAATGAGCTCCTCTGCACAGATTCATATAAATGAGTGAATAATGTGATTCTACAGTGGAGCTTTACTATTCGACGGTTAAATTGTCCTGTCGATATGCTGCTCCTTTAGCTCCTTTTGAGCCCTATTCGATAACAGAATACAACTGTCCATGTATATTTCAGTGTAAATTTGACATAACTAAGGTATAAATCCGTGTGCAAACAGCATCAAACCCACTGTCTCTGATCCAAAGAAATATAGAGTAAAACTGGGGAGGTTCATTTATTGGATCTAGACGACTGTAAACGGAAAAGTGAGGAGCTTATTTGGACAGAGGAGCGTGAATCGACAGACGTCACTGTGGATTTAGGCTGCGGGAGCTCATTTCGTCGTGGCAGAACATTTCCACAGAACGCCGGAGACTCAGAGCAGCAAAAACTAAACTCAAACTTATTAAACATGTGAATGTGTTATTTTTGGTGAATGTGTGATTTTCCAAACAGTCAAAGGAAACATGGTGATCTAAATGTGTCATGAGTTACAGTGAATCCCCCATAGAAGTGGAATAATACTCCCTCTTTAAGGACTCCGTTTTCTCTCACAGGTTTTGTCTGGTTTGAAACAGGGAAAAGGGAGGTCACAGTGTCAGATTTTAGTGTCATTACGACTGTTTTAAATCTATGATTTCCATTGTTCTTTTAAAATCACTCACACAAATATTATGCAAATGAATCACCATTAAAAACTAGAATAATGTTATGTAAAGATGCACTGTGTACATTTTCAGGTGGAGGGTTCATCACCTGCTTGTCTCCATGGAGATGTTATTGCTTTGCCTGTAAAGTTCCACATTGTGGCATTAAACTCCTTTATCTTGCATATTCAACTACATTTGTTAATCTTGTTCAAAAACACTCTGTAAATTTAATAAAGCCTCGAGCTGATATAAGAAAGTTCTAATATGTAATGTTGAAAATCACATTCTGTCGTCTAAATCAGGGGCAGTAACTCTCCAAACTCTTTCAAGCTGCTCAGCAAGAGATTTCTGAACTATCTGCATTGTGCTGAATAACAATATTTGGGTGAATAAAATGGCTATTACCTTTGTAAATGTGTCATTTTGATCCTCACTTTGTGCAGTAATAAATGTTTAAGTTTTATAAGAGTCTAACTGTTCCCATCTGAGGCTGTGGCTCTTTTATTTACTCAGTTTCTGCGAGCGCTAAAATGAGGAGCTCTCTGGTGTTTTTGTTTTGTAAAGGAGCTCATTGCTCTAAATAAAGAGTCTTTTATCATCATCGTGGGATCAGAATCGGTATCGAGTATATTCCTTAGTATCAAAATCGAGTTTGAAATGTTCGTATTGTGACAACACGACACTGAACACATCACAGTTTAATCTGTGCCTGTGTCAAATAAAGCAGTCACTATTAGATTAGTGAATACATCAATAAGGGTTTACAGGATCCTGACGCTAACATCAGTTTCTCTGAGATTTTAATTTGGAGTTCAATTCACAAATGAACCGTTTTCAAAATGACTCCAAAATGTATTTCTCTGTGACACAAACAGCAGCACTTTTACTCAAGTACGATACTGTTACTTCAAGAAAAACATGTGCAGAGTAAAAGTACGCTGCTGGAAAAGTACTCTGAAAAGTACAATATCTTTGACACCAAAAGTTACTCAAGTAAATGTAACAGAGAACTACCCGCCTCTGCCTTTGGGCAAGACACTTGGGCCCCTGTCTGTGTATGAATGTGGTGTTTGTTGGTGTTTCCTGCTGGATGGTGCAGATTGGCAGCCTTGCATCAGTCAGTCTACCCCAGGGCAGCTGTGGCTACAGAGCCATAGATTCTTACACCACTAATCAAAGGAGGCTCGAGGAGTTCAACCTGTACTCATGTAAAAGTACAAGTACTATCAAATATTACTCACGTACAAGTACAGAGTAGTGCTTCAGGAAAGTACAGGGAAAAACTACGGCTCAAGTGAGAGAGATTTGAAGAGAAAGATCAGATTATTTTGTCATTCAAAGAACAAAAGTGTAAAGTCATTTGTAAAAAAGCAAAACAAAAGCACCATAAGACAAAGCTCGGTTAATATTCTGAGTTTTCGATCTGAATTATTCTTTCTGAAGCTTTCGTTTAACCTGTGAAAGCTCGAGGACCATTGAACTGCGCTGAAATGAGAAGATTCATGTATTCACACACAGGACACATCACTGGGCTTTAAATTAATTTATTTAAAAAAAGCATTTCTCCACTGAAGCAAAACAACATCAATTTCTCTTTTCTTTTCTCTGGACTTGGAACGTGGACAATCAACAGACTCGCCGGGTCGCCAGAAATGATCAAGCAATAATAATATGATAATAATATAATAATAGTCATAATATTAATAATAAAGAGGTGTAGGGGAGATCTGCCAACAACCACAACATCATGACGGCCTCATTTGAAACACGGGACAGGAAGTAGGGGGGCGGGGCTTAAGGGCTTCACAGGAAGTAAAACAAGAGCTCCTCCAGCGGGGCAAAATACGCCCGTACTTTGAATTATTGTATATAGAATTAAGTTAGAATTTGTCAAACCTAGTTAAAGATGAATTGTTGGTGCAGTTTGGAAGATTCCAATACTGACAAGGTTTTCGCAAAGGGTCGGGCTGTGACCTTGACCTTTGACCCTGTGACCTTGAAATCAATAGGGAACATCCTTGACCCATGGGGTGTCCAGCCATGAAGCTTGACATTCCTAGGTGAGACGGTTGTCGAGTTAGAGCGCGGACAAGAAATTGTCGACAGACAGACAGACAGACGGACAGACAGCGCCATACCATAATACGTCCCGTCTTACGACGGGCGTATAAAAAACAGACAAAATGTAAAAAAAAAAACTATGAAAATCGATACTATAGATAATATACTTTATTGATAATGAAGGAGAAGTATCATGTGTATTTTTTTTATAAATATGTATTATGTCTGTTGTGTTACATAAAAATCAAACACATTAATGAAGTTAATGAAGCTTTCTGAGAATAGAGAACATAGGTACTCCATAAAAGGTAACATAAACTATTTTTTTAGAAAGTGGCAAACATTTATTGACTTTTTTAAACTCTCTAAGCCAACATCACCCCCCATTTTTTTATTTAATTTTTTTTCTTATTTAATTTAATTACATTTATTATTGGGTATTTTTAAGGTATATTTATGTATTTTTAAAATTTAATTATTATTAGTTTTATTATATTTGTTATTATTGAGTATTTATTACAATTCTATTATTATTTATCTGTATTATTATTATATGACTCTTCTCTTATTCATATTTCTTAAATAAATAAATAGTTTGTGATGTTTTTACTGTTACTGTGTTTATGTAATAGGCGAGACACTGCAGGTAAATAGGAAAAAATCTGAAATTTGCAGATTTTAATTTGAAACTTCTGTAGTTTACTCACACACGTAAGATAGAAATGGATTACAAGTTTTTCACCATGCAATGTTTTCAGATAAAAAATAAGGTATTTTATCCGCAAAAACTGCCAAAATGTAAAAAACAACAACATGAAAATAGATACATAGACAATATACTTTATTGATAATGAAGGAAAAGTATAATGTGTTTGTGTATTTGTTGTTTTTTTGTGCACTATGTAACTTTTCTGTTTCATTTGTACGGTGTTAAACTTATCGAGGCCCGTCTTTCATTATTCAAGGACAGTTGTGTTTGTTGCTCAATAACTTTGTATTACCGTGAGTGGGAAAGCCTCTCCACACACATTATTTATAAAACTTGTGAATGTACAAAAGCGTTATATACATGACAAGTTTGTGATTTGTTTTTATTTATTTTACTTTTATTTAACCAGGACGTCCTATTGACATGTCACAATAACAAATCCTGAAGTGCGATATTTTTATTCTGAATCGGGATAAACATAAATAATATTGAGATGTATTTATACCACTTTTATAAGGTTTAGTTTGTTTTTAAGTCAAGTCAAAACCCGCTGTTGCAGTGTGGTGCTGTCCTACCGCACTCCCATCGTCCGTGGTGCTGGGAGAGGAGCCTGTCCTCTCAGAAAACCAACTTCCGTTCGGTTCAGTTCAGACAGAAGCCTCATCGTCAGGGAGAAATCCAGCTCCAAGATCCACTCAAAGAAACCTAGCCAGAGGAGAACAGCACTATTACTGTAGAGCTCATATTTGTAGCTTATTATGGCCATAATATTACACTTTAACATTAACTTTAACAATTATAATTTCTATCAGTGCATACATACAATATCAAATACAGCTTTACAGTGCAGCTTATGATCATGGGCTGTAAACAATATATCTACAAAAGCATAAAGCACCTGTGCTGTAAAAGCAAACCATTGTAATAGATCATTACACTTCAGGTAAAATAACATGACATCCATTTGTCCATCCAAGTCTTCTCAAGTCACAGGGTTCAAGTCTGAGTTGAGTTCCAAATCTCAGTCCATTTTATGAAGTGAATTCTCGAGTCCTAAAAATAGTGACTAAAGTCTGACTCGGGTCCAAGTCACAACTGGCAAGATTAATAATATAACAAAAATAAATAAATAATAATCCATATCTGTGTTTTTACACTGAAGTATTAGCGCAGGGCAAATGAGGACAGTAGTGACCTCATATACAGCACTGCTCTTTAAATACAAAATGAAATAACCTCTTCTCTTTTATATTCTTGAAATAGTTTAGCTTTAATGGTGCGTTTTATTGTTCTGGTGGTTTAATTTCCAGTATATTCGTGCTAAATTGTCCATAAGCATTTTTCCCATGACCAAAAATGAGGTAGCTTAGCTTTAGCAAAGTTAGCCGCTAAGTTAGCCGCTAAGTTAGCTGCTAAATTAGCCACTATGATAGCCGCTAAGTTAGCCGCTAAATTAGCTGCTAAATTAGCCGCAAAGTAGCACACACTGTATACAGAACAAAGCCACTCACCGACACATTTCCGCTGGTATTTCAGAGTTCAGCTCTAAAGTTCAGATCTAAAACTGTGAATTTATCTTCATTTATCTTGGATCTTAGCATTAGCATGTTAGCTCCAAAGTTAGTGGTTGGTTCCACTCACTCACCAGTTTGATTGAAAAGCACGAGGTCTTCCCAGGTTTTACTTCAATGTCGGTTCAGTGTTGATGTATTTAGATTTAGTGATATTATTCTACATATTATATTATATTATTATTTGTAACAGTAGTAGTAGCAGTATATTATAATAATAATAATAATAATAATAATAATAATAATAATAATTAATTAATAATTAATGTTTTTTTTCGTCGGGGTAGCAGTAAGGACTCAATATTTCTGTTTAAGAATATTACATTCATGGGATTACTCAGAAATTATTAAATGTATGAAAATGTAAGAAACTGTAATGTAAGTAAATGCTATAAACCCAATGAATAATCCTTGGTGAAAAAAGTAATCCTAATTTTTGTGGATGAACCTATGAGTCAAAGGTGGGTTTAATTTATCATGAGTGAAAAACATTTTTGTATAATTATTATTATTATTATTTCTGCTACCACCTTCTGCTGCAACTCATTTTACGACTACACTTGCATCATTTTCAGGCCTGCACTGCCCTCTGGTGGAGTTTACACAAAATTCCTGTTGTAGAAAATAATGGATCCTCGTCTAACTTGTGAGACAGTAGTAGGGCTAACCTGCATGGGATAAATATCCTGCCATGTATATTTTGTGCTTGTTAAAACAGTCTTGCATGTGAAATAAAGTTTTGCAGCTGTAAAAAACAGTCTGTGCTTGTGCAAATGCATTTTGTACCTGTATAAATATTTTTTATGTGTAGAATAGTTTAGCATATCTGTATTATTATTTTGTGCATGTGCAAATAACTTTAATTCAATTCAATTCAATTCAATTTATTTTGTAGCGCCCAAAATCACAACAACAGTTTCCTCTAAGGCCGTTCCAAGATATGGATGAGTAAAACATACACACAGACATATCAAAATAGGAAAAAACAACATCCATGTAAAGCAGCAAATGAAACATTGTCCAGTCATCCCCTGTCCTTAGACCCTCCTTCTCAGCAAGGAAAAACTCCAAAAAGAAGAAACCTCAGGGAGAACTACAGTGAAGGAGGGATCCACTCCCATGGACGGACAGGCTATAGATGTCCAGGCCCGTGGGCCAGTTCGGTATGACCACAGCTACCCAGGTGGAGAAGGAGCCGGGCGAGGAGGGGAGGCCGGGCGAAGAGGAGGAGAGGGGTCCAGCTGCCATCAGGCGTCTGAAAGAGTTCCACTCCACAGGGGGAGTGGGACAGGGGACAACATGTGAATAGCAATGAACAAACTACAGATGAGAACATAGTAAGCGATGCTGGTGAGAAAATAGGAGGAAACAGAGGACAGTGCTCAGGTTGCCACACTTCCCCCAGCTTGTTATCTCCTGCAGCAGCTTATCTTAGTGACATCAACTAAGTAACCTGGTCATAAGCTATTCCGAAGAGGAAGGTTTTAAGCCTGGTCTTAAATAAAGAGACTGTGGAGCCTGTTTAACATCAACAGGGAGTTGATTCCATAACACAGGAGCTTGGTAACTGAAGGCTCTCCCCCCCACTGTACTTTTAGACACTCTAGGAACCACTAATAATCCTGCATTCTGAGAGCGAAGTGCTCTATTTGGCTGATAGGGGACAATGGCATCCTGAAGATATGATGGGGCCATATTGTTTAAGGCTTTGTATGTCAGGAGGAGAACTTTGAATTTAATTCTAAACTCGACAGGAAGCCAGTGCAGTGATTTTAACACAGGACTGATGTGATCACGTCTTTTAGTTCCTGTTAGGACTCTGGCCGCTGCATTTTGGACCAACTGGAAGCTTCTTAAAGTACCTTTAGCGCAGACGGTGAGCAGAGAATTACAGTAATCTAGTCTGGATGTAACAAATGCATGGATAAGTTTTTCGGCATCATTTTTAGGCAAAATATTTTTAGTTATGTTTCGCAGGTGAAAATATGCAGTTTTACAAGCTTGGTTTATATGAGCTGTGAATGAGAGATTTTGGTCAAATACGACTCCAAGGTTTTTTACAGTAGAGCTAGAGGTAGAGGAGCTTTAGTATCTGCACAACTGATTTGAATGTGTGTAAAACAGTTTGTGCAAAAAAAAAACGTGCTTGTGCTAATACATTTTATACCTGTAACAATATTTTGTATGTGTAGAGTAGTTTTGCATATCTGTATTATTATTATTTTGTGCGCAAATTATTTTTGTATCCGCACAATCAATTTGTGACATCTGGTGTTCAGATACAAAACTGCACCTACAGACTTGCAAAACTCAGAACACAAACACAAAACTGTTCTGCGTGAATGCAAAATATATAAATATATATAAACTCCTCACTTTTTTTCCACAACATTTCCACAGAACGCCGGTTTCAGCCCCTTCTGGACTCGAACAGAACGTTCTGCAGAAGGGACGGGGCCGGTCGGGCAGATCCGTCAGTGCATCTCTCATCAGGATCGGCCTTTTCCTGTGCGGAGCTGCTCCTGTAGACGGGAATGTGGTAATGTTTGCAGCAGACAGAGATCCCCCCCTGTGCATGCACAATGAATCACGCTCCTGCAGAGAGAGAAAGAAGGAGAGGGCGGAGAGGGAGAAGGGGAAGCACTTTTTTGGATCATTTTAATCAAAAAATAATACATGATCATGCCAAGGTGCTAGAAAAAATGGCACATGCATTTCATAATTTCATTTTAGACTTCAACGGAAGCGACCGCGGGACTCTATTTTCCAACCTGGGGAAGAGGTTCACAACAAATACAAATGTCGCAACACAACAAAAAGCCATAACGGAAATGACCACAGGACTCTATTTTCTGACGGACCGAGTGAGGAGGATCGAGCGGGAAGTGAACGGGAAAAGTTGAAGAAAAAGAATGTGAAAAGTAAAGGAACGGAGAAGTGAATGAAGTTGGAAACGTAAGTAAAAGTAATTTATTGTTCTGTGTCCAGGATCGATGTCTCCGTCTGACCGTCGTAAATAATTCCCCGCTCGATGCCATGGATGTTTAATAAGAGCCGGATAAGACACGCCCCCTCTGTCCGTGGCCCCAGATTGAAGCACAGAGCATTTTTTGAGAAATATCAAACTGCCCGTGTTCTGACAGGGCGTCCACAGCTTTCACAAAGGGTTTTGTAGAGATTCTTCTGTATTTTTACAACATGAACTTTAAAAAATGTTTATATCGTCAAAGCGTCTAAAAATCAGCTTCGTATGAGTTCTTCTCGCCGCTCTGAGCTCTGATTGGTCAGAACTGTGTTTCTGACGTCACACATTCGACATTGTCGGGCTGCGAAAATGCGGAAGTAAAATCTTTTTCCGGGGTCGTGCGCCAATGATCGCAGACCATTGAAAACAATACGCCGCCATCTTGGATCCATCTTCCAGACTTTATCATAGTTCTGCGCTCGATCCTCCTCACTTGGTCCGTCAGAAAATAGAGTCCCACAGTCACTTCCGTTGTTTCTTTTTTTTTTTTTTTTTGGTGAGTTGTTTATTGTTTTTCATTATTTTTATTTCATTCATTAAAACAAAACAAAAGCAAATGCAACATGCTTCCATCTATACAACTTTAACATAAATATGAATGAAAGGGCACAGAAAGAAGCAAAAGCTCATAACATCTGCCCCTTATCAGCTCAAAATGATATTACAGCTCCAGTGGGCAACAAAAAAACAAACAAACTCTTCTTTTTACACAGGCGTATTATATCTTTTCAGTAGTGCGACTTTCACACTTTTCTTAAAAACTTGAATAGCAGGCCCGTAGCCGGGGGGGGTCGAGGGGATGTAATAGATAACAAGTGAAGTAAATGAATATTAACCAAAACAAACAAATAATTGAGTCTTCATAAATAAAAATACACAAGTTTAGTACTGAAAGTCTGGAATAAACCTTTTACCTACTAGCATATCGAGGGATAAATTTTATTGCTTTGACCTTGCATCCGAGGGACAAGTTTTATTGCTTTGATACTGCATCCGTCTCGGACAGAGGGGAAAGAGACACAGATCCAGTATGTTGTATCCTCGGGAGTGAATGACTTTCTAAGCTAGTTTTCTAATGCAGTATATAAGTTTTTTCTGTTTTAATTATATTGGACAAAAAAGATTACTATCAAAGAAATGTATATTGTGAGTGGACATTGTGTAAAATATAACAGGAGTGTTACTTGATGACACTTTATTAGTGAATTGAGGATACAAACGAGCTGGTTGCATATTGAAATTAAAGATTTTCACCCAAAAAACAGTGAAATAATGGTGTTTCAAAGGCACGCGTATAAAAAGGTCACTTTTGGCTTAAAAAACGACCCACCCCCCTTGGAAGTCTGGCTACGGGCCTGAATAGACTTGGCAGTGCTATTTTCACTGTCCCATGGACTCCTCGGACTGAGACACGTCGCTCCTTTGGTTTTGTTCTAAATTCAGGTTTAGAAAATAAACAAGTTCCTCTTAATTCATAACGACTTTCTCTCTTTTTCACTCTGTTTTGCTGTCGGGTAATGTTATGTACTGAGCTTTGTACATAGTTTTGAGGAGGTTAAATTCTACCAATTCTTTAACGTTTAATGTTTCTAATTGTATAAATATTGGATATTGTGTGGCCCAGTGTCCACTTCTATTCACGACACGAATGGCGCGTTTCTGTAAAAGGAAGACTGGTTGTGGGTTTTTGTCGTCGCCCTTAGTGTAAAATGTAAAAATGTGCAAGGTACAAACCATGAAATAAAGGACTTTTAATATATTCAGTCGGTGAATTAAGTTCGCTGCTATTTGTTTACAACTCCAGGTGCATTTGTGACGAGGAAACACGATCACGTAGATCAGAAAATAGTGTAATATGGGCCCTTTAACTCATCCACTCTACTACACTAAACCTGCTGGGGACCTCAGAGTAAAATCTGGGATGACACAACATACCAGAGTGTTCAGTATTCAGTGGATAAAGAGTTAAACTGAATTCTCTCCACATGTTTTGGTCCCTCCCCGACTCTTGCTTCCTTCCTCTGGTCTCAAACCGCTGGCAGTGCTCCTGTTTTTTCTGCTCTTCCCCCTAAATCCTCCATACATCATATTTACAGTTCTCATTAGCATTCGGAAGCACACCGAGCTACTCCAAACGAACGTCCGACTGTGTATTACGCAAACTCACAAAAAAACATACTCAGTGTTTTGTTTCATTCACACATGTTTGAGCGACACTTTATTTATTCATTTGACTTTAATATCCGAAAATGCTCTGCTCCACCGTGCCGTGCATGTAGTGGTTTTCAAATTAAAGGGACAGTTCAGAGTTTTGGACATTTTGGTCATTTCCTGGTGATCCAGAGCGTGGTTTAGTTCTGGTTTAGTCCTGGTTTTGTTCTGGTTTTGACCTGGTTTAGACCTGGTTTTCACCTGGTTTAGGCCTGGTTTAGACCTGGTTTTGACCTGGTTTAGTCCTGGTTTAGTCCTGGTTTAGACCTGGTTTACTCCTGGTTTAGACCTGGTTTCAACCTGGTTTAGTCCTGGTTTAGTCCTGGTTTAGACCTGGTTTTGACCTGGTTTAGACCTATTTTTGACCTGGTTTAGTTCTGTTTTAGACCTGGTTTTGACCTGGTTTTGACATGGTTTAGGCCTGGTTTAGACCTGGTTTAGACCTGGTTTAGTCCTGGTTTAGACCTGGTTTTGACCTGGTTTTGACGTTGTTTAGACCTGGTTTTGACCTGGTTTAATCCCGGTTTTAGTTCTGGTTTAGACCTGGTTTTAGTCCTGATTTTAGTTCTGGTTTAGTCCTGGTTTTAGTCCTGATTTTAGTTCCGGTTTAGTCCTGGTTTTAGTTCTGGTTTAGTCCTGGTTTTAGTCCTGGTTTTAGTCCTGATTTTAGTTCTGGTTTAGTCCTGGTTTTAGTTCTGGTTTGGTCCTGGTTTAGTTCTGGTTTGGTCCTGGTTTAGTCCTGGTTTAGTCTTTGTTTAGTTCTGGTTTAGTCCTGGTTTAGTCCTGGTTTAGTTCTGGTTTAGTTCTGGTTTGGTCCTGGTTTAGTCCTGGTTTAGTCTTTGTTTAGTTGTGGTTTAGTCCTGGTTTAGTCCTGGTTTTGTTCTGGTTTAGACGTGGTTTAGTCCTGGTTTAGTCCTGCTTTAATCCTGTTTTAGTCCTGGTTTAGTTCTGGTTTAGTCCTGGTTTAGTCCTGGTTTAGTCCTGGTTTAGTCCTGGTTTAATCCTGGATTAGTTCTGATTTAGTCCTGGTTTTGTCCTGGTTTAGTCCTGGTTTTGTCCTGGTTTAGTCCTGGTTTAGTTCTGGTTTAGTCTTGGTTTAGTCCTGGTTTAGTCCTGTTTTAGTCCTGGTTTAGACCTGATTTAGTCCTGGTTCAGACCTGGTTTAGTCCTGGTTTAGTCCTGGTTTAATCCTGGTTAAGTCCTGGTTTAGTCTTTGTTTAGTACTGGTTTAGTCCTGTTTTAGTCCTGGTTTAGAGCTGGTTTAGTCCTAGTTTAGTCCTGGTTTTGTCCTGGTTTAGTCCTGGTTTAGTTTTGGTTTAGTCCTGGTTTAGTCCTGGATTAATCCTGGTTTGTTCCTCATTTAATCCTGGTTTAGTCCTGGTTTAGTCTTTGTTTAGTCCTGGGTTAGTCCTGGTTTAGTCCTGGTTTAGTTCTGCGTTAGTCCTGGTTCAGTCCTGGTTTAGTCCTGGATTAGTTCTGGTTTAGTCCTGGTTTAGTTCTGGTTTAGTCCTGGTTTAGTCCTGGTTTAGTACTGGTTCAGTCCTGGTTTAGTCCTGGTTTAGTCCTGGTTTGGTTCTGGTTTAGTCCTGGTTTAGTTCTGGTTTAGTTCTGATTTAGTCCTGGTTTAGATCTGGTTTAGTCCTGGTTTAATCCTTCAACCAGGACTAAACCAGGACTAAACCAAGACTAAACCAGGTCTAATCTAGGTCTAAATCAGGATTAAACCAGGTCTAAACCAGGACTAAACCAAGACTACACCAGTTCCAAAATAGGTCTAAACCAGGACTAAACCAAGACTACACCAGTTCCAAAATAGGTCTAAACTAGGTCTAAACCAGGTCTAAACCAGGACTGAACCAGGACTAAACCAAGACTAAACCAGGTCTAAACCAGGTCTAAATCAGAACTAAACCAGGTTTAAACCAGGTCTAAACCAGGTCTAAACCAGGACTAAACCAGAACTAAACCAGGACTAAACCAGGACTAAACCAGAACTGAACCAGGACTAAACCAGGACTAACCCAGAACGAAACCAGGACAAAACCAGAACTAAACCAGGACAAAACCAGAACTAAACCAGGACTAAACCAGGACTAAACCAGAACTAAACCAGGACTAAACCAGGACTAAACCAGAACTAAACCAGGACAAAACCAGAACTAAACCAGGACTAAACCAAGACTAAACCAGAACTAAACCAGGACTAAACCAAGACTAAACCAAGACTAAACCAGATCTAAACCAGGACTAAATCAGAACTAAACCAGAACTAAACCAGAACTAAACCAAGACTAAACCAGAACTAAACCAGGACTAAACCAGGACTAAACCAGGACTAAACCAGGACTGAACCAGTACTAAACCAGGACTAAACCAGGACTAAACCAGGACTAAACCAGAACTAAACCAGGACTAAACCAGAACTAATCCAGGACTAAACCAGGACTAAACCAGGACTAACGCAGAACTAAACCAGGACTAAACCAGGACTAACCCAGGACTAAACAAAGACTAAACCAGGACTAAACCAGGATTAAACCAGGAACAAACAGGACTAATCCAGGACTAAACCAAAACTAAACCAGGACTAAACCAGGACAAAAACAGGACAAAACCAGGACTAAACCAGGACTAAACCAGCTCTAAACCAGGACTAAACCAGGACTAAACCAGAACTAATCCAGGACTAAACCAGGACTAAACCAGGACTAACGCAGAACTAAACCAGGACTAAACCAGGACTAACCCAGGACTAAACAAAGACTAAACCAGGACTTAACCAGGATTAAACCAGGACTAAACCAGGACAAAACCAGGTCTGAACCAGGACTAAATCAGGACTAAACCAGGACCAGACCAGGACCAAACCAGGACTAATCAAGGACTAAACCAGGACAAAATCAGGACTAAAACAGGACTAAGCCAAAACTAAACCAGGACTAAATCAGGTCTAAACCAGGACTAAAACAGGACAAAACCAAGACTAAAACAGAACTAAACCAGGACTAAACCAGGACAAAACCAGGACTAAATCAGGACTATACCAGGACTAAACCAGAACTAAACCAGAACTAAACCAGGACTAAACCAGAACTAAACCAGGACTAAACCAGGACAAAACCAGGACTAAACCAGGACTAAACCAGGACTCAACCAGTACTAAACCAGTACTAAACCAGGACTAAACCAGGACTAAACCAGGAACAAACCAGGTCTAAACCAGGTCTAAACCAGAACAAAACCAGGACTAAACCAGAACTAAACCAGGACTTAACCAGGACTAAACCAGGACTAAACCAAGACTAAACCAGGTCTAATCTAGGTCTAAATCAGGATTAAACCAGGTCTAAACCAGGACTAAACCAAGACTACACCAGTTCCAAAATAGGTCTAAACCAGGTCTAAACCAGGACTAAACCAGCTCTAAACTAGGTCTAAACCAGGTCTAAACCAAGACTAAACCAGGACTAAACCAAGACTAAACCAGGTTTAATCTAGGTCCAAATCAGGACTAAACCAGGTCTAAACCAGGACTGAACCAGGACTAAACCAAGACTAAACCAGGTCTAAACCAGGTCTAAATCAGGACTAAACCAGGTTTAAACCAGGTCTAAACCAGGTCTAAACCAGGACTAAACCCGGACTAAACCAGGTCTAAACCAGGACTAAACCAGGACTAAACCAGGACTAAACCAGGTCTAAACCAGGTCTAAACCAGGACTAAACCAGGACTAAACCAGGTCTAAACCAGGACTAAACCAGGACTAAACCAGGACTAAACCAGGTCTAAACCAGGTCTAAACCAGGTCTAAACCAGGACTGAACCAGGACTAAACCAAGACTAAACCAGGTCTAAACCAGGTCTAAATCAGGACTAAACCAGGTTTAAACCAGGTCTAAACCAGGTCTAAACCAGGACTAAACCAGGACTAAACCAGGACTATACCAGGACTAAACCAGAACTAAACCAGGACAAAACCAGAACTAAACCAGGACTAAACCAAGACTAAAGCAGAACTAAACCAGGACTAAACCAGGACTAAACCAGGACTAAACCAGAACTAAACCAGGACTAAACCAGAACTAATCCAGGACTAAACCAGGACTAAACCAGGACTAACGCAGAACTAAACCAGGACTAAACCAGGACTAACCCAGGACTAAACAAAGACTAAACCAGGACTAAACCAGGATTAAACCAGGAACAAACAGGACTAATCCAGGACTAAACCAAAACTAAACCAGGACTAAACCAGGACAAAAACAGGACAAAACCAGGACTAAACCAGGACTAAACCAGCTCTAAACCAGGACTAAACCAGGACTAAACCAGAACTAATCCAGGACTAAACCAGGACTAAACCAGGACTAACGAGAACTAAACCAGGACTAAACCAGGACTAACCCAGGACTAAACAAAGACTAAACCAGGACTTAACCAGGATTAAACCAGGACTAAACCAGGACAAAACCAGGTCTGAACCAGGACTAAATCAGGACTAAACCAGGACCAGACCAGGACCAAACCAGGACTAATCAAGGACTAAACCAGGACAAAATCAGGACTAAAACAGGACTAAGCCAAAACTAAACCAGGACTAAATCAGGTCTAAACCAGGACTAAAACAGGACAAAACCAAGACTAAAACAGAACTAAACCAGGACTAAACCAGGACAAAACCAGGACTAAATCAGGACTATACCAGGACTAAACCAGAACTAAACCAGAACTAAACCAGGACTAAACCAGAACTAAACCAGGACTAAACCAGGACAAAACCAGGACTAAACCAGGACTAAACCAGGACTCAACCAGTACTAAACCAGTACTAAACCAGGACTAAACCAGGACTAAACCAGGAACAAACCAGGTCTAAACCAGGTCTAAACCAGAACAAAACCAGGACTAAACCAGAACTAAACCAGGACTTAACCAGGACTAAACCAGGACTAAACCAAGACTAAACCAGGTCTAATCTAGGTCTAAATCAGGATTAAACCAGGTCTAAACCAGGACTAAACCAAGACTACACCAGTTCCAAAATAGGTCTAAACCAGGTCTAAACCAGGACTAAACCAGCTCTAAACTAGGTCTAAACCAGGTCTAAACCAAGACTAAACCAGGACTAAACCAAGACTAAACCAGGTTTAATCTAGGTCCAAATCAGGACTAAACCAGGTCTAAACCAGGACTGAACCAGGACTAAACCAAGACTAAACCAGGTCTAAACCAGGTCTAAATCAGGACTAAACCAGGTTTAAACCAGGTCTAAACCAGGTCTAAACCAGGACTAAACCCGGACTAAACCAGGTCTAAACCAGGACTAAACCAGGACTAAACCAGGACTAAACCAGGTCTAAACCAGGTCTAAACCAGGACTAAACCAGGACTAAACCAGGTCTAAACCAGGACTAAACCAGGACTAAACCAGGACTAAACCAGGTCTAAACCAGGTCTAAACCAGGTCTAAACCAGGACTGAACCAGGACTAAACCAAGACTAAACCAGGTCTAAACCAGGTCTAAATCAGGACTAAACCAGGTTTAAACCAGGTCTAAACCAGGTCTAAACCAGGACTAAACCAGGACTAAACCAGGACTATACCAGGACTAAACCAGAACTAAACCAGGACAAAACCAGAACTAAACCAGGACTAAACCAAGACTAAAGCAGAACTAAACCAGGACTAAACCAAGACTAAACCAAGACTAAACCAGATCTAAACCAGGACTAAATCAGAACTAAACCAGAACTAAACCAGGACTAAACCAGAACTAAACCAGGACTAAACCAGGACTAAACCAGGACTAAACCAGGACTAAACCAGGACTAAACCAGAACTAAACCAGGACTAAACCAGAACTAATCCAGGACTAAACCAGGACTAACGCAGAACTAAACCAGGACTAAACCAGGACTAACCCAGGACTAAACAAAGACTAAACCAGGACTAAACCAGGATTAAACCAGGAACAAACAGGACTAATCCAGGACTAAACCAAAACTAAACCAGGACTAAACCAGGACAAAAACAGGACAAAACCAGGACTAAACCAGGACTAAACCAGCTCTAAACCAGGACTAAAACAGGACTAAACCAGGACTAAACCAGTACTAAACAAAGACTAAACCAGGACTTAACCAGGATTAAACCAGGACTAAACCAGGACAAAACCAGGTCTGAACCAGGACTAAATCAGGACTAAACCAGGACCAGACCAGGACCAAACCAGGACTAATCAAGGACTAAACCAGGACAAAATCAGGACTAAAACAGGACTAAGCCAAAACTAAACCAGGACTAAATCAGGTCTAAACCAGGACTAAAACAGGACAAAACCAAGACTAAAACAGAACTAAACCAGGACTAAACCAGGACAAAACCAGGACTAAATCAGGACTATACCAGGACTAAACCAGAACTAAACCAGTACTAAACCAGTACTAAACCAGGACTAAACCAGGACTAAACCAGGAACAAACCAGGTCTAAACCAGGTCTAAACCAGAACAAAATGTGAAACAGCCTCAAAACAGCAGAAGAAGTTTGTATTTTGTTTGTGCTGTTTTGAGCTCTGACCATTTTCATTTGTGCGAGTTTATTTCTAAAATTATTCATTATTATTTCTACGGTAATTATAGGACGTCATTTGTGCTCAATGCCGGCGGCGACTTTAACAAAACTCTGCAAAACTAGTGAAGAGAAACGATCTGAGGCTGTGGAAAAGTCTGTATTATTATATAAAATATCAATCAAAATTAAATTACTAAAGACTGATACAGACTTTTCTGCAGCCTGAGATTGGTCACATATGACATTTTGGGGAGTTTGAAGGGTTCACTGGTGCCCCCCTCTGCCTCTGGGCGGAAAAACCCCACATGCAAAAATGTAATATGTGACCATCAGAGGGGCTTTAAAGGCATTTAATTAAGTAAAAAAAGTTACTTAGGTCTGCTTTAAAAAACACCCTCAGCTATGGACGGTTCCTGACCAATGGACAAATGCCAGAAAATATTAGTAACGGTTGTCAAAAGTATCGAAAATCAGATATTGATCGATACCAAACACACTATTAAAACTACATACTCATTTGAACAGGTATTGATACTAAAAAGTCACATTCACAGGACAGAAATGAATCTTTACCTCTTGGGCAAACATTAGTCTATATGGTTCTGATAGAGCTCAGATCACACAGATAAAAGGAAACATGGGAATAGAAAAGAAAGATAAAAATGTGTTTGAGATTAATGCACCGGTAATGTCACAATATGAACATTTCAGTGTCTTTAGACCCCTGATGGACCCACCCACCTGCTGGCTGCTTGTGGTTCATTAGAAGTATTTTAAGACCAGAAAAGTCTATAAACTTTGAAAAAGGTTGATAATTTTAAAGTTAATTAACAGTACAGGCGACACTCGAAGTAATATAATTGAAAGACCATCTTACAATTAAGTAAGGGGTGATGATCATTAAATGATCAATCTTTCTTCAGTGAAGCAAATTTATTTTAGTATATTGAGCATAATTTGGGAGGGTTTTAGCTTTCATATGAGACATTTCTAAAACCAATCGATTAATCTAAAGTCAGGTTATGAGCTTTTGTTTCTACAAAATGGATAAGCGACAAGACTTTTGTCAGGGACTGTAAAGGCCATTTATTATTATGTTCTTGATTTATTAAAATGTCCTATAATAATTTCTGAATATAAGCCACGTAAACTAAATTTTAAATGAAAAAAAAAGTACATATATAGGCCGTACTTTTCTACAAGCCGCAGGTATCACGTAATTTGAAATATTTACACAGAAAGATTTTTAAGATTTTTATTTAAATACCGGAGAAAGAGCCGCTGTCCTATCTGGTTTCACGTCAGTCGGAACATCTATTTTCGATTGGGAAGTGGTTTAACTGATCCTCGATCCTTTAAATGTTTGTCATCCTCCTCGTTTAACCCTTTAATGTTCTGCTCAACCATATGGTAGATCACATTTTGAGTCGCTATATCTTATTGGGGAATGTGTTGAACTGAACCCAACCTGATTGGGTCATCTCTACTACTTGGTAGAGGTATGCTATGCATAAAACATCCATTAGAGGGCACTCTATTTTTGGACAGTAAGACTTTTCACTCATCGTGACTCCAGCAAGTTAAAAACAGAAGAATCACTTCTGACATGCGGACAACTTCTGGCTGTATTTTAAAAGGTAAATCCGTTTTTTCAACATATTACATCATCTAACACGTTACTTAACAGAATTATGTCACTTGATGCAACAGAAAAACATTTTATAAGGGTCAAATAATTTTTTAAAAACATGCTTGACCAAACGGTTGAGATGTCACTCTATGGTAAACCTTGGAAGGCTTGACATCTCAACCATATGGTAAGAGTTTGGTGAATTTATGCTAACTTCATTAAATTTTACTATTTTCAATGGAATAAAAACCCTTCTGTTCATGCATTGTTGTCAATATGTTACAATTACTGTGTTATTATACTGAAATTATTTAAAATGTGTGATTTTTGTATTTAATTAACAAACATGCTAACATTTAGCTATAACACTGCATGATTTATTTTTTTACCTTCCATTTCTTTGTTTTAGGAACAAAAGATGGATGCTAAATCATTTTATGGTTCAAGGCCACGGTCTTTTCTGGCCCTTGTACCAGAAGATCCTCAAGATTCTGAGGCTGATCTGAGTGATGATGATGATGACACAATAGGGGATCCTGATTATCTGCCCAAACAAGTAGAGGTGATCGGCGACATTTCCACTGAATTTATGGATGAAGAGGAGATGCCCTCTACAAGCACATCTGTTAAGAAGAATAAAAAAGGGAAAAACACCTTTAAAAAAGTAATGGAAGAGCTGGATGAGACCCCTGTGTCACCCCCATGCACAAAGAAGAAAAAAATGGCTGAAAAGAAAGAAAAAGAATTCAGGAGAATCTGGAAGCATGTAGATATTGATGAATTCCAGGTTCCTGATTCAAGTTTTGCACCCCCGGATTCTGTCAAGACACCATTTCAATATTTCAAGATGCTCTTCACTGATGAGACGATTCTACCTGTGGGATCATGCCTCTTACAAGTGTCCAACGGTGGAGCAAAGATGCAAAAGTGAAGATTACTGTCCAATGCCCATCACTCATTGCTGCCTATAATCAGCATATGGGTGGCATTGATCTTTCCGACATGCTGGTTCATCTGTAAAAGACCCCAGCCAAATCACGACGCTGGTACTTCCCCCTGTTTGGATACGTCCTTGACCTGTGCATTTCCAATTCGTGGCTTGTCTACAAGAGAGACTGTGACCTACTGAAGGAAAAACCAATGCCTCTCAAAATGTTTCGCCTGGCTGTGGCGAACAGTTTGAAACAAGTCAACAAGCCAGCACCTAGAGTTGGTCGGCCATCATCTGCTAGTCCACCACAAATGTCTTGTGAGAAGAAGCGCCTCCCCCCAAGACCCCCACGGCCACAACCAGACATACGCTACGACAACTATGGACATTGGCCACTTCACACTGACAACCGGGGACGGTGCAGCCTCTGCCCAAAGGGTGTGTCAAGATGGAAATGTGAGAAGTGCAATGTTTTCCTGTGCTTGATCAGAGAGAGGGAATGCTTTGTAGCGTATCATCAAAAATAATGTGCCCAGGGTTACCAGTGGTTAGTTACCATTATTTTGTTTGAGAGATTTGTATCATTTTTGAATTTGTTCAATGCAAAAAAAGATTTTACACAGCACAACTGAGTAGTTGGATAGGTCCTCAGTTGTCCTTTTTTTTTTTTTATTTTAAGAGAGGGGAAATACATGTTTTTGAAAGTACAATTGTTGCATAAGTGTTGGAATTTTATGCCGAAAATGGGAGCGAAGTTCGTTTGTTGGAATACAATTTACTTGACATAAATTGTTTTCTGGTATTTTTACATTTTCTACTTTCTTTTTTGTATTTGTAGGTATTAAATAATAATTTAATTGATAATATACATTTATAGTTATGTATTAGATACTTTTACCATCAAGCACCATCTCGAACAATTGGTAGAGGCATATATTTTTAAAACTGGGGGGTCTATTTTTTATTTTTTTTTGTCATTAGTGACCCAATAACGTAAAAAGCACAAAAAAATAATTTTTACATTGTTTTTTTCTTGGAGTGAACATTAAAGGGTTAAGGGACTGGGACCGGTTTGTCTACCGATGACCACAGGTTACCTCAGGTCCGGCCGCTCTTGTGGCTCTGCTTCTGCCACGTCACTGTAAACAACCACACAAATGTAGTTACACTTCCGTACTTTTGCCACATATTTTCTTTTTTCTCTTTTATTTCTCTTCAGTAGTTTCATTGTGTTGTGATTGCGCTCTGAAAGGGGAGTGACTTAGCAGGGATTCAGGGTCAAAAATGAGAAACAAATTAAATGTGTAAAGTGTAATACCCAAATGTTGATAAAAGTATGAGTTGCATTTGTACTTCAAACTTTCACTGAAGCACGAATTCAGCAGCTTGTTCTTTTTAGCTGAGAAATTGTGCTATTTGCCGTGTGGTTTAAAGTTTCATTTGTCTAAAACGAAAACAAATGTGCGCAAAGCTGCATTTAGCGGTAAAACGAAGGGGTAAGACAGAGTAATGAGACGTAGCCTTAATCTCTGCAGCGCAATTAAAGCAAAAACATCTCCCCGGAGACAAGCAGGTGTCAATTTGAGAAGTGAAAATAAAGTCTGACCAGTGGCGATGCAAAAACAAACCTTTGAGGGCAGATGAACGGATGCTGGAGGATTTGGGAGGGAGTTACCCGAGCAGACGCCTCCATCGTCAGCATCTGAGTGAGCAGGTCGGTGGCTGCTTTGATCTGCAGGGGATCCTCCCACGTAGAGCGGCGCAAAAAACAATCCTGCAAACAAACCAGGAAAACATCAGTATTTACAGTGTTTAAAAGAGCTGTAGTCCTTCAGTCGAGGGTGTACGAGCCGACTACAATTTTGTATTAGTTTTAATTGGGGTTTATGGAGCTTTAGAAAAGAGAATTAATGGTGTGACTTAGCAAAGAACTGAGTGAATCAAACAT
This sequence comes from Odontamblyopus lacepedii, assembly GCA_034769755.1. Lineage (NCBI taxonomy): Eukaryota > Metazoa > Chordata > Actinopteri > Gobiiformes > Gobiidae > Odontamblyopus > Odontamblyopus lacepedii. Next base: position 72,511 of record JAVCWC010000039.1, on the reverse strand, counting down.
TTAAAGGGCTCAGATTGTGGTCATTTCTGATCTATGTTATAATGTTTCTAGGGATGTCCCGATCCGATATTCAGTATCAGTATCAGCACAAGATCCGGCTCTTTTATGAGTATCGGACAGTATTAGATTCAGTCATGTGATCGGACCGATCCAGGTTCACATGTTTTTGCAGCATCAACGCGCTTTACGGTGCCGTAAATCAAAACGCCGCCATGTCGCTGTGTGGGACTTTTCACTGCAGTGGTCCCTCGTTTATCGCAGGGTTACGTTCTAAAAATAACCTGCGATAGGTGAAAAGTAGAAAAACCCAGTAAAAACTGTAAAACCCTCTGCGATATGAGCGGGGAGGTGGATCGCTCCACGTAAATCAGCCGCAATCTAAACTGAGCAGCGCGAGGGTGAAAAACAGGGTTATGAGGAGTTGATGGCGTGTTTTTTATTCTTCTAAACAGACATGCGCCTTCGATTATGCAGAAAACAATGCGCGAGTTCTGCCTCAGCCAATCAGAACGCTGAACACAAGGCACGTTCATACACTATAAACAAAAACGTGCAAAACTGCGCTAAAAAATCTGCAAAAGGTGAACCGTGTTATAGTGAGACGACTGTACAACAAAACGAGAGTCAAACAGCGACGCAATCGCTGCAAACAAACAGTTTCTCCTGGAGGAACCAGCAGAGCCACTTTAACACCACCAGATGGAAGATCTGGACGAGTTTCAGTTTGAGTTCGAGGTGAGGTCGATGAGGCTTTTAACGGAGCTAAGGTATGAACTTCCTTCACGACACATTACAGAGACGGAGCTACCGGAGCTATAAAAAAGGTATCGGATCGGTATCGGAAAGAGCACTCCTTAAAAAAAGCCAAAAAATCTTGTCTAGTTGTTTCCTCATCACAAACATACCTGTAGAGTTGTGTTTTGTTTCACTTTTAACGTACAAACTTTGCATATTTAGGCTTAGAAAACACTCTGTTCCACCTTGTGATGTTGTGTGGTGATACAGGAAGTGCTCCACTGTGTTTTTAAACTCTGAACACCTTTAACTAGAATAATTTGGATGATTTCAGCCTTGTAATTTTCAATCTCTACTGAACTAAACTTGAAAACTACCACTGCATGACATCACAACGTGGAACGGATCATTTTGAGTGCTGGACATGTATGAATGAAACAATAAAACAAAACTTCAGGGATGTTTTCGAGGAGGTAACAACATTCTAACGTCTTAAAATATAATACAGGACCTTTAATCTGCCTTTTCACATATAAATACACACATAAAGGTGTATATATAAATGTGTCCAAGAGCTTTTCTGTATTTCTCCTATTTTAGTCGACTCGCCAATCAGCAGGGCACGTTTTTAGTTGATTTTCTCAGAGGACGACAGGTCTAGTTTAAATTTACCCATTTGAAATAACTGGAGTCAAAGACAGTGTTTACCTCTGCCAAGAGCTGGAGGGAGGGATACCCCTCTATGTAGTCCAAGTTGTTTGTTCTCTGAAAAATATTTGGTAAGTTTAGAATTTTTACACTTGAGACACATAAAAGAATGAATCTAACTAGAAGAAATGTTTACTTTGAAGATCCACTTGTTGTCGATCGATATGAAGTATTTTTCAGTCAGAAGCCCCAGACTGAGCACGTCATCAGGAAGTGCGCCCAAGTACTGGATCATAACTCTCAGCTGTATCAAAAGAAGCACACAACTGTTAGACAAGACTTAAAGGGGAACTCCGGCATGTTTGAAGCCAAAGTCCATTTCTAGAGGCGGTCGAAAATAGTTAGAAGCCAAAACTCGTGTTGTATTGTATTTTGTAGCATTCAGAAACAGAGTCGCAGCTTTATATTTTAAGATGAGGCACAAGTTCTGATCAAACCAAACTTTGCAACGCGTTCGATCGCATCAGCATCAGCGCACGAGCTGTTTTTATCAGCGCTTATACTGTATGCAAATGAGCTGTATGCAAATGAGCCATGCGCTTTGAAGTTTGGTTTGTGTAAAACCTAAACAAATGTGCCAAAGCTGCATTAAACACATTATTACTCAAAGTCTAGAATGAGTGGAGGAAATGTAAAGCGGTGGAGAGGACCAATCACAGCCCTTATTGTCTGCGGCGTTTTGAGGCGTCGTTAGAAAGTTTGGGAGGTGCACGGCGGTCGCAGTCGCAGTCGGAAATCGGTCTTTACCATCTCCTCCGTGAAAGCCTGACTTCGCCCTCAGGAACTTTCTCCTCTTCAGCCTCGTCCCCTCTCGACTCTCGGCTTCAATAAAACGTCTCCATCACAAACTTTTGGGCTCAACGTCACACACGAAGCGTCAATCAGGTTTTTTTCTTCTTCCTCGCTGCGTGTGGATGGAAATCTCCGAGCGGAACCACGTTTGAAGAGGAGAGAGAGCGGAGGGAGAAAGTCCTGTTGTGGTTTTAGGTCCTGATGCAGATTTTTTTTAATGATTGATACCGCTGCTACTTTTTGATACCGCAGGATACCGTATTACCGTATTACCCAAACCTAACGTGAATACTTTAAAAGTGGTCAAAAGGAGCAGGTTTTTCATGATCTACACTTGGCTGATGACTTACCGCTTCATATGGAGAGTCGTTGGGGAATAGATCATGGTTGAAACACAGATATGCAAACATGGTTCCCAGGCACCACACGTCCACGGCCTCGTTCCAAGGCAAACCCAGGATGATTTCAGGGGGTCTGGAGAGGACAGAGACATTCATGACCTGACAGATAAAGAACCCTGGATCACCACCTCCTGTGCCTCTTTTAGTCGAGATTTACAAAGAAAACACACAATGGCATTCAGGTTTGTCTCAGGTATCTCTGAGTCGCACGTTTAAAAATCGTTTAAGACCGAAAAATCCTGTAGTGTGTGCGGCAACATCACTACTTCCTGTCCGATTCTAAAATGAATAAATAATTCAAGATCAGGCAGTGAATAGTGATGTTGAAGGTGGATGTCACTTACGACATGTTAAACACTTAGTTTATAATTGAGGCATAATTAATATTAAAATAGTAATCTTTATGTTAACTTGTAATTGTTAGAAAAACAGGATACAAAACTGTACATGTGAGGTTTTTCTGGCAAATATCGCTAAATCTGTTATGTGTAAGCGGTTAATAGCCCATAGAAGCAAAATACCCCGTCTTTAAATATCCCAGGCTGTATGTCCCACCTCTGTGTTCCCTGTTATGTCATTTCTCTACATTTTGAGACTTACCTGAACCTCAGGTGTTGTATAATCCGGCCCTGTTCACAGTATTCTGGGAGTGCAGACTGGGCCAGGCCAAAGTCGATGAGCTTCACCTGCAGGGGCCTCTGTGTGTGATCCACTATCATCACATTTAGCATTGTTATGTCCCTGTGGATTATGTGCCCGTTTTTCAGCACCTCCAAGGCTATGGCCATCTGTGCGGGACAGTTAGCAGAGTTAGCACCATAAAACGGTCATAAAAGTTCTTTTTTTGATAGTATTGCGCTTGTCACCACAACAAATTTTGAATTGTGATATATATTCATATGTGATATACCGTAGTTTTCGGACCATAAGGCACACTTAAAATCCTTTTCTTTTTCTCACAAATCATCAGTGCGCTTTATAAGACGGTGCGCTTTATGTGTGTGTTAATTCTGGCTGCACTCACTGACCCTGAACCGATTTAATGTGGTACACGGCGCTCAAAAATCTGTCCAAATGTTTTAGTACTTTTGTAAGTTACGAAGCCACACTGCTGGATGGATTGTCGGAGCACGAAAGCCTCAGAAACACTCGTGCACAGGACAGAAATGCAGCGTATTTGGTGCAGCTGAGGCGGAGTGATACGACCTGAGCTTCAACATCATATTACGGTGCGAGTATAAGGACCCGAAATGGCCCCTGTTCAGAGACGTGCGACTTACGCCCGAGTGAAGCAAACTAAAGGCTGAATTATAGTTCTGTGTCGACTCAACGCATCGACTCAACATTCTGGTTCTGCGTCGAGGTCTGTGGACCGTGAAGTAATTCAACCTGACAGCTAAACCGGCCTGTGCTACTGCAAATGTTTAATCTCCAAAACGTTTAACATGAACCATCTCCAACGCGACAGAAGCACAGAACAGGCTCACCGTGAGCTCCACATCCTCTGTCACAGGAAGAACACAAATAATCCACTGAATCACGTCCTTTAGTCCGACAGAAGCTGATCACATCAGCACTAGAGCTGTTTTTTTCAGCGCTTATACAAATGAGCCATGCGGCTTTAAGTTTTGTTTCTGTAAACGTAAACAAATGTGCCAAAGCTGCATTAAACACATTATTACTCAGTGTAAAAATACAGTGGCGTAATTTAGTGCTGCCGTTATTCTGGGTGGATTAACCAAAGAACAACCGCTGGATATTAGCGCCATCAGGTGGTTCAGAGTTAAACTACAGCTGTGTGGGAGCGTTGGACGACAGAAGGTCGAACTCACATTCACCAAGACACGATCTGCCAATGGATCGAGGACGCCCGGGCGAACGTTTCAGTCTCACTTAATGCGCTTTATGGTCCGAAAAATACGGTACATGATAAAGGATAAATTACAAGTCAATTAATGTAAAAACCCAAGCGCAGATTTAAACCACAAAAACTATTCTAAATCTTAATATTGTTCAACAAAAACATGAGCTGCAATAAATAAACAGCAGAATCAAAATCGTTCTTAGTTTGCATCTGTAATGACACAATGAAGTTATTTATTCAACCTTTTATGACTTAAATCTTATCCTATAGTAAAAAAAACCCATAAATGTTCTAGTAATGAAAAGTACCCATGATAAATTGACCGATAAGTAGGTGTAGTGGTGTAGCTCCAGTACCTGTTTGGTGATGGTGCTGACATCGGAAAGGGGCAGTGGGCCATACTCTTCGCTGTACTGGAATAGACTCATGTCCAGGAGTTCAAAGATCAAGCCTTTCCCCAAACGAGTGTCAAACGCCCCCAAGAATTTAATGATATTACTCTGGTCATGTCCTTCTGCAGCGAGCCGAGTCATGAACAAAACCTGAACATACAGAGGCAAGAGTTCAGTGTAATCAGATTAGGCACCAAGGTAAAAGCATTAAAGAGGCACTGTGCTCCTTCATTTCAACCTGTGTCACTGAAATAAACAAATCTGATTGGACGATGACGTTTGGCTGGATTTGAGACGCGACAGACTGAAATCAATCCTTATACAAATATTCAAAATTATATTATCCCCAGAAATGTCCTTTCACATAATTGTAGTATATCGCCCCCCAACAGCTAAAGATACCTTTTTCAGTTCATTAGCAGATATTCTCAAACAATTCAGCTCTAAAGAATTAATTATAATGGGTGATTTTTATTTGGACGGGCTGAATAAGACACGCAGAAAGAAACTTAAGGACATCACAAATAGCTATCATATGACACAAATGATGACTAGCCCCACCAGGATAACAAGCTCCTCCAAAACCCTACTTGACTTAATTTTTACAACTAAACCAGAACGTATCACAAGAACCTATAACCTACTAACAGGCTTATCAGACCATAATATGACGCTGATTGTACGGAAATTGTCAAAACTTAGATACACGGACAAATTAACTGCACAGAGCCAAAACTCTTTGCCATATATACCCCAAAAAAATCTACAATCTTTAGAAAATGAGCTAAAAAATATTCCATGGAACAATATAGTTAACTGGGAAAACACCGATCAGGCCTGTGATGAAATGATGATGACAATCAAACAAATTGTTACTAAACATTCTATTTCGCAGCAACGCAAGCAAAACGCAAAAGCGAAGGTGCCATGGATAAATGGGACAATCTGGTCCATGATGAAAAAAGGGACTCAGCCCTTAAAAGAGCCATCAAAACAGGTTTAAACACTGATAGAAACATTTTTAAAAGCTTAAGAAATAAGGTTACAACACAACTTAGAAAGGCTAAAGCTGATTTTTACTTAGAAATAATAAAAGCCGCAAAAGGGAACATTAGACAACTTTGGAAAAGCATTAATAAAATCACAGGAAGTGGACAAACAAGAAAGGAAACTATAACCATAAATGTAAATGAAAATTCAGTATCTGACGGTCTTGAAATTGGAAACTATCTTAATGATCATTTCATCCAGTCTGTGCAATTGCTAAGTAAGAAATTTCCTAAACAAATGTATAATGAAGCTGTGGCAACCAAACAGGCAAACAATCAGAATGAGCTGATTCTGGAACAAACAAACGAATCAAAAGTAAACAAAATTATCTCCTCATTATCAGGTTCGCGGTCAAAGGATATACACGGATTAGATACAATATTTTTAAAAACATACAAAGAAATGTTATCTGCCCCAATAACAAGACTGATAAATAAATCAATAGCTGAAAACACTTTTCCTAGAGCTTTGAAAACAGCCATCGTCACCCCTATACATAAAGCAGGAGATAAGCAAGATGTCAATAACTACAGGCCAATCAGTATTATCCCTGTGATCTCAAAGACACTTGAAAAAGTGGTGGTTGAGCAAATTACTCAACATCTGGAAGCTGAAGACCTACTTCATCCTATGCAGTTCGGTTTTCGAACAAACCACTCAACAGAAACTGCCTGCTGCCTACTTATTGAGACAATAAAATCAAATCTCGACAATGGAGGGGTTGTGGGAGCAATCTTTTTAGATCTTAGCAAGGCATTTGACACGGTTAGCCATCCGATACTTCTGTCAAAATTAACTAAATATAATTTGTCTGTGAACATCCTGGCCTGGCTCAAGTCATATTTGTCAGACCGCTCACAATGCGTCAGAATCAATAACTCGATATCTGGTATTGCTTCTTCCCAGATTGGACTGCCACAAGGCTCCAATATCGGTCCACTTCTGTTCTCCCTATATATAAACGACCTGCCATCTGTGTGCGAGGATGTAACTATCCAAATGTACGCAGATGATACGGTCGTTTATACATGGGGGAAAGATACAGAACAAGTAGCTACAAAACTCATAGTGGCCATGGAGAAAGTAGCAAAATGGCTGCACGATTCATCCCTCACACTGAATGTAAAGAAAACAGCGGCAATGTATTTTTTTAATAAGAGCAAAATGTCATCTTTTCCAAATGTCACTGTAAACGGAGAAGTGATGCAGAACGTTACAGAGTATCGCTACTCGGGCATCACTTTAGATTCCACTCTCACCTTTAAAAAACATATTAAGCAAATGTGTCACAGTCTCAAATACAATATAAAAACCTTTAAGACTATCAGAAACTCATTAACAACAGCGGCATCTCAGACGTTTTTTAATGCAATGATTATGTCACGTTTTTATTCCTGTATAACATGTTGGTCTCAGGCTGGCAAAACTGTCCTGAGGCCACTCGAATCATTATACAAGCCATAAAAACTCTGGACAAGAAGCCACGACAATATCACCACTGCCGTGTCTTACACAAATATAAACTACTAAACTTTGGGAATATACAAAGATTAGCGTCAGTCAAAATGGTCTACAGAATTCTTAATAACACTGCACCGGCACCTCTTAAGCACTTTGTACAACTCACATCAACAGTGACTCCCAGAGCCACACGGACCTCCAGCAGGGGCCAGTGTTTTATACCAAAACGAAAAACCTCATTTGCACAAACAGCTTTTTCTTATAACGCAATAAAAGAGTGGAATAATCTTCCAACTGAATTAAAAAATCTAACAAACTATTCAACATTTACAGTAGAATTGAAAAAGTGGCTGTGGAACAATCAGGCATGTGAACACTGAACACAGCAGCTCCTGATGTTTCATTACATTCTGTGTAAATATTATTGTAAATATATAATTGTTGATGTGAAACTGTAACTTTAGCATGTGTAAGATTCTTAACCTTTTACTGCTGAATGAAATAGGACTGAAATGTTGTATAATGGACAGCATGCGAGTGCGAATGTGTTAAAAATTGAATCTAATGCTAAGGTATGAATGAGATGCCGTGTTTGTGAGAGTGTTTGTGTCAGACTGGTGCTTTGAAATACTGCTCTTATTGTTTAGCTTAAATTATGTATTATTTACTCCTGTAAATTAGGGACTGTGAATTATTCTCTTTTTGTTAATATTAAGGAATGATTAAACAAGTACGTATATGCTTCTTTCTTATTCTGACTGTATAACCTATGCTCAACTTCAAATGCCATAGGAGCATGTTAACCTTGTGACCCTTGTCTATTTAAATAGATATGCCGTCTCTGCAAGGGCCTGCTTTAAACATGGCCTAGACGCTCAATTTCGTGAATTTTACGTAAGCAACAACGATAGAATTACACCTGCATGCGTCAGCAAGTGTTGTAATCAGCAAGTCCTGCTATAAAAAGGTCTCGCAGAATGGGCTTTGCAGAGACGGGGGAGCAAAGACCCATCATAAAGGCCGGGATCCTGTTGAATCCTGTTGTGGCTAAAATAAAGATCTTCTTAAAACTGCTCTACGACTTCCACGTGTTTGTTTTAAGGTGCCTGGAGGAGTCAGAAGTTTACAGGACTGCAGACGGAAACTAGCTATCTAGCTATAATCTGGTGCAGAACATCTCTGTTGTTTTTTTTTAAACTTAATGTATCTGTACATTGTCCCTTCAAATAAAGACTAAACTAAACTAATACAGAGAGATATCAGTGTGGATTTACCAGGAAACTACTTTTAGCAGGGAGCGCACTCCCTCCACCCGAAAAGTTACACAGTGCATCTTTAAATGGCATAAAAAACCGTACCTCGGAGTCGGTATTCTGCACATAATAGGGCAGTTTGACGGCCACGTCCTGGTGAGTGTCCTTGGTCTGACACTTGACCACTTGACCAAATCCTCCACTGCTCAGATATTTGATGAAGCTGTAGTTTTCGGGGAGAGATGCTTCCACCTCCTCTACGCTCAGGGTCATTGTTTTCGTCTGGAAATCTGAAAAACACAGCGCAGACATGTCACAATGGATTTTCATTTGCTTAAACAATTGTACTTACTTCATGTCTAAATACAAAGTCAGGCTAAGTACAAGTTAAGAAATGTATATTCGAAAAAGTTTAAGTTTGAGACAAACATAGTGACTTTTTGCCAAAACAAAGCCTGAACCTACCAAAACGTCAATTCCCTTTGGTCGAAACGCTGTGAAACGAAGCAGAAACTTACCTCTGTAGCGTCTGTAGCTGTTGTTCTATATGCAAATGAGCGCGATCGGTACCTCTGTTATGCAGAGATTTGAAAAATAACAACAAAAAACAACCAGAGATTTGAAAAATAACAACAAAAAACAACCAGAGATTTGAAAAATAACAACAAAAAACAACCATATAAATACAGAGACAATAATAGATATGATTATTGATAATGAAGGAAAAGTATAACGTGTATTTTTGTGTATTTTTTTCATTTTTTGTGTATTATCTGTATTTTTTTTATAAATATGTATTATGTCTGTTGTGTTACATAAAAATCAAACACATTAATGAAGTTAATGAAGCTTTCTGAGAATAGAGAACATAGGTACTCCATAAAAGGTAACATAAACTATTTTTTTAGAAAGTGGCAAACATTTATTGACTTTTTTAAACTCTCTAAGCCAACATCACAATTTAATTTTTTTTCTTATTTAATTTAATTACATTTATTATTGGGTATTTTTAAGGTATATTTATGTATTTTTAAAATGTAATTATTATTAGTTTTATTATATTTGTTATTATTGAGTATTTATTACAATTCTATTATTATTTATCTGTATTATTATTATATGACTCTTCTCTTATTCATATTTCTTAAATAAATAAATAGTTTGTGATGTTTTTACTGTTACTGTGTTTATGTAATAGGCGAGACACTGCAGGTAAATAGGAAAAAATCTGAAATTTGCAGATTTTAATTTGAAACTTCTGTAGTTTACTCACACACGTAAGATAGAAATGGATTACAAGTTTTTCACCATGCAATGTTTTCAGATAAAAAATAAGGTATTTTATCCGCAAAAACTGCCAAAATGTAAAAAAACCAACATGAAAATAGATACGATAGACAATATACTTTATTGATAATGAAGGAAAAGTATAATGTGTTTGTGTATTTGTTGTTTTTTTGTGCACTATGTAACTTTTCTGTTTCATTTGTACGGTGTTAAACTTATCGAGGCCCGTCTTTCATTATTCAAGGACAGTTGTGTTTGTTGCTCAATAACTTTGTATTACCGTGAGTGGGAAAGCCTCTCCACACACATTATTTATAAAACTTGTGAATGTACAAAAGCGTTATATACATGACAAGTCTGTGATTTGTTTTTATTTATTTTACTTTTATTTAACCAGGACGTCCTATTGACATGTCACAATAACAAATCCTGAAGTGCGATATTTTTATTCTGAATCGGGATAAACATAAATAATATTGAGATGTATTTATACCACTTTTATAAGGTTTAGTTTGTTTTTAAGTCAAGTCAAAACCCGCTGTTGCAGTGTGGTGCTGTCCTACCGCACTCCCATCGTCCGTGGTGCTGGGAGAGGAGCCTGTCCTCTCAGAAAACCAACTTCCGTTCGGTTCAGTTCAGACAGAAGCCTCATCGTCAGGGAGAAATCCAGCTCCAAGATCCACTCAAAGAAACCTAGCCAGAGGAGAACAGCACTATTACTGTAGAGCTCATATTTGTAGCTTATTATGGCCATAATATTACACTTTAACATTAACTTTAACAATTATCATTTCTATCAGTGCATACATACAATATCAAATACAGCTTTACAGTGCAGCTTATGATCATGGGCTGTAAACAATATATCTACAAAAGCATATTAAAAAAGAAGTTTACATTTTAAACACTTAACCATGAATAAACCATAAACTTTTTGCAGCAAAGCACCTGTGCTGTAAAAGCAAACCATTGTAATAAATTACACTTTAGGTAAAATAACATGACATCCATCTGTTTAATATAATATTTGTCTGAAATAGGGATTAGCAGAGGTGGGACCAAGTCGTTGTCTTGCGAGTCTCAAGTGTTTGACCTCAAGTCCGAGTCAAGTCCCAAGTGTTTGACCTCAAGTCCGAGTCAAGTCCCAAGTCAAATACAGGCAAGTCCAAGTCGAGTCTCGAGTGTCTGGTCCATAAGTCCAAGTCAAGTCCATGTCGTCTCCTTTGAGATTCAAGTCATTTCAAGTCTTTAAACCAAAGTACCAAATATAGCTTAGATTTTTGCCATTTTTGACTTTAATTGTAAACGAAATTGTACTTTAAAAGTCATGGTATATTTATACATGAGTATTTATATTAAAGTTATAGAAATACAAACTTTTCCATTTTAAATGTCTTGACAAAATGCAGTTATTTTGTTACATAATCCACATTGAAATAAAAGGGTCATGTTCTATGTAGTTCCCTCTTTTTTTATACGCCCGTTGTAAGACGGGTCGTATTATGGTATGGCACTGTCCGTCCGTCTGTCCGTCCGTCCGTCCGTCCGTCCGTCCGTCCGTCTGTGGACACTTCAAAGCTTTGAAGTCTTTGAAGCTTTGTCTTCATGAAGAGGCAAAACATGTGGGGCATGCGCCGATATATATATAAGGTCTACTGTATTTGTGTATTTTATTGTATATTTTTGTATCGATCCATGCTGTAGGTCAGTGGTATCAATTTTATGTGACTTCAGGTTTTTTATACGCCCGTTGTAAGACGGGACGTATTATGCTATGGCGCTGTCCGTCCGTCTGTCCGTCTGTCCGTCGACAATTTCTTGTCCGCGCTCTAGCTCGACAACCGTCTCACCTAGGAATGTCAAACTTCATGGCTGGACACCCCATGGGTCAAGGATGTTCCCTATTGATTTCAAGGTCACAGGGTCAAAGGTCAAGTAGGTAGTTTTTATTCACAGATCATGGATGACTACAGCAGAATAAATTCGTCCACATTGCAGATAGTTGGTCAAAACACTGTGTTCAAACTCCACACACCTTCACTAGAATCACTCGGATAAAAGTAACTAGAGGAAGAACTGAAAAGTTCTCAGGATGAAGTCAAGAAGCTGAGTGCAGAAAAGGAGATGCTAGAGTTCAATGATTTGTTTGAACAGGACAGACATGATGAGGACTTACAAAACACATCTGTTGAAATGACACAGGAAAATAAACAACTGGAATCTTCTCTCTCCCGTTGCCTAGCAACCGCTGCAGCTGGAACTGTGTGTCACCTTTGACCTTTAAACTTCAAAGCTTTGAAGTGTTTGAAGCTTTGTCTTCAGGTCACATAAAAGTACGGGCGTATTTTGCCCCGCTGGCGGAGCTCTTGTTATTTCTTTATTTCAGAAACCCAGATGTGTCATCTGAAAATTATTTGGTTACATTGGAAGAAGCAGCCGATACATTTTTGTCAAAGACAATACAAAACATGGAGCAAAAGATGGATGAAGAACACTGTGTGAAGGTAGAGACACCTTTTTCTGCAGATACAGTGGCACCCGGTATGTTTGTTACTAAAGATTTTACAGTGTAATTTTTCCCATTGGCACATCCAAAACAGTCCATTCACTACGTGTCATATGTAGTGAATGTAGGACATGTGTTTGTCCGTATGTTTTATGTCAGGATTATTTGTGTTTTGTTCGTAGACGTTTCAGATACTCATACACGAGTGTTGAAGGCAAAACTACGGATTATGGAAGAAGAATTGGATCATCTAACCAGTGAATATTACCAGAAGGTACACACAGCTTCATATACAAAAAATAGTGTTTAATTTGATTAAACTATAAACAAACAATCCCTGTTTTTTGGAAGGATGATGAAAATATTAGACTCAATGCCAAAATAAAAGAGCTTGAGGAGGACCGAGCTCGGCTACAGAAGTCAGAAAGCATCCTACAGACACAAATTGAGAAACACAAAACTTTGTTCGAGACATCTGCCAAAAAGTGTGAAGGACTTCAGTTACATATAGCCGAGCTGAATAAGGTTTGTACTCCAGTTAGAAAGACACAATAAAGGTACATGTATATTGTGCTAAATAAATCTATATGCTTATAGGAAACTGAAAGCCTTAATAGATCCAGCAAACAGGCTGCAGCTCTTCATAACACTGTTGAGATTCGCCTCAATAGAGCCATGGAGGAATCCCAAAAACTTAACAGTGAACTCAACATGATGAGACAGATGAACAAGGTAATCTAAGCATTTATAGTTGTTAAAACCTTAATTTGTATTGAATGAATGACCAGTAAAGTGTTCTCTGTCCACTAAATAAAGAAAATAACAATGCTTCTGCATTTATTAAAAATTTAAGAAAATCCAGGGACATCCACAGACATGAAACCAGTAAATTACAACATAGTTGATTGTATAAAATCTATATAAAGTGAATGGCTTAGTTACAAAAGTGAATGCCAGTGATTAAAGACAATTCATAAAATGTTATCGATTGTAATCACAGACTTCCTAGCGTTGTACATTTTATTCTTACATTATGTTGTTTGAATAGGACAAAACAGACAAAGAACACCAAAGCAAAGTAAGCCTACTTGCAGAAAACAAAAACCTAAAAAAACAGAAAGCAGAACTCATTGTGGGCTTCAAGAAACAACTCAAACTAATTGATATTCTCAAACGACAGAAGGTAAGTTTCTCAACTGTAACTAAAAACATTGAACATTTATACAATTTCCTCTTTTCTCTCCTAAAAAGATGCATTTTGAGGCTGCCAAGCTTTTGTCCTTCACGGAAGAAGAATTCATGAAAGCGCTTGATTGGGGAGAGTCATAATGTATTTAATAGAGTAAAAGAGTAGAGTTAAACTTGCTGTATTAAATCTATCATGTTTCACTGAATTGCAGTAAGAACGTTTTTTTGTTAAATAATGAACCTGTTTTGTTATAAATAATAAAATATTTCAGACTCTATGGAACACTGGATAAAGGTCTTTTGTGTTGTTTCTGTTTACTACAGCTCTTAACTGCCCTCTAGTGGAAATAAGGCCTTAGTCATTATCCTCCCATCCATCTTCAGAAAAGATATCAGCCTGCCGGGTTTGAAAGTTTTTCCTGAAGTCTTCATCTAAATGCTCTAGGTCATCAACACGAAGCAAGCCCTGGAAATGACAAATTATTACAAATATTGTAAAAATCATTACAAATATTGTAATAACGTAAAATGATGAAGTTGTTAATACCTTAGGTAGATAACCAAGTAGTTGTTTTGCATGTCGTTTAAGGAGTTTTTGTCGCTCTTCTTCAATGATTTTCATGCGCAATGCCTCCCTCTCTTCCTCAAGGGCCTTTTCTTTTGCTGCAAGCGCCTAAAAAAGTCAAAACAGAACTTCTGAGTTTCTCATCTTATTTATGCATTGATACTTTAGTGTTTTGTGTAACAGTATCAATACAAAATTTGTATGCATCTTTCTGTTGTACCTTATCAGCCTCATGCTGCCATCTGCGCTCCTCTATGAGTTTCTCCACCTCACGTTTATGTTCCAGCTGTCTCATACGTCGTTTCTGGGCGTTCATCTGCTCTATTCTATCATCCTCTGCAAACTTGGCCAGCATCATTTTTCTGAAAGCTTCTTCTTCTTCTCTCTCTGCTTGCCTTTGCATTTCTTTGAAAGCCATTTGCTGTTGACAAGCCTGCTGCAACATCAGCCGCTGACGGATCTTCTTCTCCATTTCCTCCTGTTAGATACAATTATGGCAGAGTCAGAATAATCAAAAAACCTTTCTCACATTTAACTGCTAAACTTACAATATCTCTCCATCTGTTGGCCTCTTCCTGCTCCTCTAAGTAAAGCTCTTCACGCACTCGCTCCATGTCTTCCCGCTGCTGCCGTTCTTCATCTATTTTCTCAGTCAACTAAAAAAAGATCACAGATCAAAGTTCCAAAAAGAGTTCACAGTGCTATTTGAATAACCTTTGGGGACATAAAAACTTGTGTACTAGTTTGTGAAGTTTCTCCTTTGCTTCTTCCCGTTCTTTATTCATGGCCTTTTGGTTTGCCTCCTTCTGCTGCTGGCGCCTGGCATACTCCAGAATTTGCCTGTTCTCAGCGTCCATCTGCTCCTGCTCCATGCGTCTCCATTCAGCCTGCTGTCTCTTGAACTCTTCAATGTGTTGTTGAGTGGCTTTGACCTTCTCCAACTTCAGCTGTCTTTCCCTATAAATTTGTTTGAAAATGCGTCTTTTAGGTTGCACATGACTTCTACATTTTAATGACTGTTTGGATTTTAGAAACGACAACAGATTTTTGGGAACTTCAGATTGGTGCATTCATATCCTCTTGTGTTTTATAGAAAGTCAGCAGTACAATAAAATGTAGGATGTTCTGTTAGATGAGCTATTGTGTATTCTGTTGTTCTCTATTGTTATTTACAAATTGCTGCAGGTTTCCTTTGTCAATCAGTATAATGACTGATAGTTGTCAGGGTTTGGTGTTTGTTGTGTGTTCCCCCTCCCTTCTGTGTCTGTCTGCTCCTCTCGGGGGCGTGGCTGGGCTAATGCTGCAGTGTGGATCACCTGCTCGGTGGTTCACCTGCAGCTAATTGTCTAATCAGCCCCACTATTTAGGTCTGTCCTCATCCTTTGTTCTTTTGTCAGTTCATTCCTCCTCTATCCCTCGTCTACGTCCTCGTCCTGCTTGTCCATGTCCACGTCCATCTCCTGCTTGTCCATGTCGTCCTGCCTGACCTTGTTGTCCAGTCTGTCTACCCGTGAGTCTACCCCTGTGTCTTCCCTCCGTCTATGTCTCCAGCCTGTTTCCATCACCACATCCTTCATTCCCGGCAATAAACCTGTTAAACATCTACCTGCGCCTATGTCTCTGCTTTGGGGTCCTCAACTACACTCAAACCATGACAGAATGAACTGACCACTTGGACCCCGCAGAGTGTGGAGCGTCGGCGGGCTCCGGTTCCCGGCTGCCTCGTTTGTCCTCACCTGTTCCTCTGGAGCGTTCTGCAACAGCCACTAACCCTACTCCTGCCCCAGCTCCTGTTTTCTCTGCCTCCATGTCCCTTGAACATTGTGGACCGCCGCTGGACACTGTTCTCCGTCTGGGGTGGTCGATTCCCTTCCTGGACCACCGCTGGACATTGTTCTCCGTCCAGGGTGGTAGATTCCCTTCTTGGACCACCGCTGGACATTGTTCTCCGTCCAGGGTGGTAGATTCCCTTCCTGGACCACCGCTGGACATTGTTCTCCGTCCAGGGTGGTAGATTCCCTTCTTGGACCACCGCTGGACATTGTTCTCCGTCTGGGGTGGTTGATTCCCTTACTGGACCACCGCTGGACATTGTTCTCCGTCTGGGGTGGTAGATTCCCTTTCTGGACCACCGCTGGACACTGTTCTCCGTCTGGGGTGGTCAACTCCCTCCCTGGACCATCGCTGGACACTGTTCTCCATCCAGGGTGGTAGATTCCCTTCCTGGACCACCGCTGGACACTGTTCTCCGTCTGGGGTGGTCAACTCCCTTCCTGGACCATCGCTGGACACTGTTCTCCGTCTGGGGTGGTCAACTCCCTTCCTGGACCATCGCTGGACACTGTTCTCCGTCTGGGGTGGTCAACTCCCTTCCTGGACCATCGCTGGACATTATTCTCCGTCCAGGGTGGTAGATCCCCTTCTTGGACCATCGCTGGACACTGTTCTCCGTCTGGGGTGGTCAACTCCCTTCCTGGGCTGCCGCTGGACACTTGTCTCCGTCTGGGGTGGCCGTATCCCTTCTTCGGCTGCTGCTGGACACTCGTTTCTGTCCGGGGTGGCTGTGTCCCTTCCTGGGCTGCTGCTGGTCGCCCCTCTCCATCCTGGGTGCCAGTTTACCTGTGTTAGGTCTGTCCTCATCCTTTGTTCTTTTGTCAGTTCATTCCTCCTCTATCCCTCGTCTACGTCCTCGTCCTGCTTGTCCATGTCCACGTCCATCTCCTGCTTGTCCATGTCGTCCTGCCTGACCTTGTTGTCCAGTCTGTCTACCTGTGAGTCTACCCGTGAGTCTACCCCAGTGTCTTCCCTCCGTCTATGTCTCCAGCCTGTTTCCATCACCACATCCTTCATTCCCGGCAATAAACCTGTTAAACGTCTACCTGCGCCTATGTCTCTGCTTTGGGGTCCTCAACCACACTCAAACCATGACAATAGTAGGCTAAAAACAAAGTCAATGTTGTCATGCACATGTAGGCTATTAAAATATATATATACTTACATCTGACCTTCCTCATAAATCTTCCTAATAATCTCGTCAACCAAAAGCTTTTCTTTGAGGAACTCCTCATAAGCCTCTTGTCTCTTGTGCTCTTGCTCCAAGAGCTGCTCATCCAACTCTCGTTGATAACGCAGTAGCTCCTTGTGCCGTCTTGTTTGCAGCTTTTGCTCCTCAAGTTTAGCCTGTTCTTCTTCCCTTTTCATCTTACATGCAAAGTGTGCTTCAGATCGCTTAAGAATAAGAATATGAAGAAATTCATTTACTATGTATCAAGTAAAAACAATACAGGGATCTCAGCTGATATTATGTCTTAAGTCCCTCAAGCTGTAGTGATAAAATGGACAGAATATGGGGCATACCATTGTCTCATGTCTCATGGCTTCTTGCTCTGCAATTTGTGCAGCTCTCTCCTTGTTCACGTACGCAGACCTTATTTTTGACTCAACTTCCCTGAGCTCCGTGCTAAATGTAAGAAAGAAGAATAACATTTGTTAATTAATACTACTACTAAGCATAACAAAACTGTTAGTGCGTGTCCGGTAAGAATACCTGTTCTCTTTAATATGCTGACGAATTTTTTCATCTCTTTGCTTTTCATAACTGATGCGTGCAAGCTCTTTTGCAATTCTTTCCTCCTGTTGTGCCTGGATTTGTCTATTTATTCTTTCTTCCTCGGCCTACATTATAGGTTAGTTAATTATGTTGTTCTGCTATATCACACAAAAACGTCTGACAAAATTAAAGTTAAATTTACCTTTTGAATAGCGCTTTCCATTTGTCTTTCCTTGTGCTCCTGCTGTACCTGCAGCATGCACCTTCGCCTTTCGAAGCTCTCCTCGTCCCGCAGACTCGCCTGCAGTTGGCGGTCTTTGTTTACGCGCATTGCCGCCTCTTCTCGTTGCTGTTCTTGTAGCTGCAAGTTTATAAGCCGTTGTTCGATGTAAGACCGACCTGCGTTGCGACTCTGAAAACACAGATAATCAAAAAGAGAAGGGGATAACAAACTCTGACAAACACAGCAACTTAACGCTAAAATTCGTTAACGCTAGCATATCGGTTAGCCAAAAGTTCTTCCCGCTAACCTAACAATTAGATTTCACTGACCATGTCCGTAATAATATCCCCCTATCCAGTCTCCCAATTTTTTATACGCCCGAGGTAAGACGGGACGTATTATGGTATGGCGCTGTCCGTCTGTCTGTCCGTCTGTCCGTCTGTCTGTGGACAATTTCTTGTCCGCGCTCTAACTCGACAACTGTCTCACCTAGGAATGTCAAACTTCAAACTTCATGGCTGGACACCCCCACTTGCAGACTTCCTTTGACCACTTTGTGCCCTTTGCCTCACAAAGTGCAGAATTCCTTTGACCACAGTGTCACGTTGCCATGGTGATGAGAACTGTTCCAGATGGACGAGTGTTCTAGAACACGTCACATGACTGCAGAATTTCTCATTTAAATTTATGTTCCAGAATTTTCTATTTAAAGTGGCCAAAAATACCCCAAGAATGTGCAGCAATGGGTGACAAAGGGCCAGGAACAGGTCTGACTTAATTAACTGATTGATTGATTAATTAATTAATTAATTAATTAATCAATCAATCAATCATTGCATTTGTATAACGCCTTTCATGATACCCAAAGCACTTTACAGTTCATTATTCGTTCACTCCACACTCAGTGGTGGTAAACTACTATTGTAGCCACAGCTGCCCTGGGGCAGACTGAAGCGAGTCTGCACCATCGGCCCCTCCCACCACCTCCATCACTCACACACACACCACTTTCATACTAGGCTTACTGCCAGCAATGCGAACACAGCTCCTGCTTCGGTCATACAGGGACCAGACAGCCGTTAGCAAGGGGACCCCATACATACGTATATATGGCCAAAAAAGACTCAAAATGTGCGTTATTTTGGAACACACACTACAGCAGGTGCAGAAAACACCTTTGAATTTACTGTTGAACTGTTAATTACACTGCCTTGTTGTTTATTTATTTATAGTGTGTTTTGTTCAGTTTTTTTCCAATCACTTTGACACTAAAGTCTTAATTTCTGCACTAATTTTTAAAAACTTCTCACTGAAGGAGTAAATACTGTAACACTCTGTCTCCAGTCCATAGATCAAAGACACAAGGGACAAAACTCAACACAGAATCACAATATGAAGAGATTTTATGGACAAAGTTAACAAAGTAAAATGTTTTGTGTCTTCTTTGTGTCATCCTTGACCCCATGGGTCAAGGATGTTCCCTACTGATTTCAAGGTCACAGGGTCAAAGGTCAAGGTCACGGCTCGACCCTTTGCGAAAACCTTGTCCGCGCTCTAGCTCGACAACCGTGTAGCCTAGGAATGTGAACTGGGCTACAACCAACTTATTGATGGACCCACCACAGACTATGGGTCCACATTGGATCTTGTCTTCATAAGAAACCAATTTTGAGTGGAACACGTGAAGTCTATTACTCTGACCATAAGATGGTATGGTTAGGCTGGTGATCAGCAAGTGGTAAGTCACACCGTATTGTTGTGTCTGGTGTTAAACAACACATTTTCAAGATGTTGATCCACTAACCTAATATTGCATTTCAGCAGGTCTAACATTGTTTGACCTCTAAGTCAATAGGAACACTCCCAGGCCAATGTGGTGTTTACCTAGTACGCAGTTTGACCTTCCTACTTTATACAGGTTGTCACGGTAGAGTGCACATTGTTTTCACAAAATCATCGTCGGGTGACCTCACCCTTCACATCTGCTTGGATAATATATTGGTAGGCTATGTATCTCTATGTGGCTATGTACAAAACAAAGATGATTTATGATGTGTTCAGTGGACATGTCCATAGGAATTTCAACAAAAAAATAAAAATAAAATTAAAATTATTATTATTATTATTATTATTATTATATTGGTAGTGAACTGCCTTATTGTGCTTACCGGTATGTGCCATAGAACGCCAGTATTGGAATCTTCCAAACTGCACCAACTATTCATCTTTAACTAGATTTGACAAATTCTAGCTTAATTCTATATACAATAATTCAAAGTACGGGCGTATTTTGCCCCGCTGGCGGAGCTCTTGTATTTCTAGAATCAGTCTGACTGGACAAGTTCCTTCTGTTTCCTTCAGGACCAGAACGTTAGTGTCGCTCACTCGTTTCACTGATGCTCATCGTTGTTTCCTTTAAGTTTTCGTCTTTCTTCCCTTGATCGTTGTGGATAAATTCTTCATGGACAGAATCTGTTCTTTGTTCCTTGTTTGTTCAAATAAAATGTCTATATAACGTTCATATCTGCCCGGTTTGTCCTCCACTCCTGCCAGTTCATCAGTTTTCCCAGCTTTGGTAATTCGCTTATGGAACTTTTTATGCAAATCTTGCTTTTTTTTTTTTACATCTGGATGCCTTTTTCCTGGACCAACTGTGATTTTGGTGTTTTTCTGCTCTCTGGATCTCCCACCTCTGCTCGCCCGGCTGTTTTGTGACTCCTGCTCCTCCAGACTCCCTGCCCCGCTCCAAGACACACCTGTATAATAAATCTCTTAAAACTGTCCTGACTTTCGGTTCTGCTTTTGGGTCCAAGATCTGCACTTTAAAACATCCAGAACTTAAAAGGTTGGATTGCTTTGGTACTTGTACCTTTTCAAAAACAGCTGAATTAAAAGTGCTCATTTACCTCAACTCGAATAGTTGCAGTTAACATGACAGGACTTTGGAAACTGTATTGTATTTTAACATGTACTGAAGTTTAATGAAGTTTATTTATTTATTTTTTTTAAATCATCCCATTTGAAACAGTGGAAATAACAGGTTTTTAATGACTTTAATCTACTAAATTGTATCTTAATTTAGTTTAGCTTATTTGATTTTAGTTTTGTTTTATAGGATTTTAACTTAGTTTTAAAGAACAAAGGTTAATTGTACATCCCTGTGAGTTTTAATGGTTTAAACAGGAATATATAAGGCACCTGCACTTTACCATTCTGAGTCGTTGCTCTTGTCCTCCCGTGCACCTTTTTTGCACTGCACATTTTACACCTGTGCACTTTATTTTGGAGAATGGGAGAATAAAGAAACTGAAATCCTAAACGCCGATCCTGCCTCGAGTCGTCTGCTCTGCCCGTCTTGGTTACAGCTACATGAAGGAAGTTTATTTTTACATCATCCCTATTTGAAACAATAGGACTTTTAATGACTTAATTCTACTGAGTTGTAACTTAATTTAGTTTAGTTTATTTGATTTATTTGACAATGTACAGGAGCATTAATCACAAAAATTAAAAGGTGCTTTGTACCAAACTTCTTTCCATCTTCAGTCCCTGAGACAAACAACATTACAGACAATGTTTGGAACAAAGAAGAAGGTTGGAATGAACAAAAGGCATAAAACAATACAATTCATCATATTTACAGTGCCGGTGATACTTCATCAGTTAGTGTATTTTCCGAACTATAAGTCGCTCCGGAGTATAAGTCGCACCAGCCAAAAAATGCACAATGAAGAAGAAAAAACATGTATAAGTCTCATTTTTGGGGGAAATTTATTTGTTAAATCAGACTCCAGGAACAGACATTTCCTCTTACAGGCGAATTATAGAAATACAAACAGAACAGAGAAGAACAGGCTGAACATGTGTCTGGTTTGTTCACGTCACATATGAACAGTTATTCACAAAACTAGAGCAGAAACAACAGAACCTCTCTATCTCGCTCCAAATCACTAAACCCACTGAATCCTTCATCCTCAGTGTCACTTCTGAGTAACTCCAGATAAATCCAGCTTTTAGCTACGATGAGCTTTTGTGTTTTGTTCATTACAGTTTGAGTTTCCTCCACTTTTCTTCATCAAACACAAGTTTCTCGCTCACTCCAAACTTTCTTTCTGCTGCTCGATTGTTCCTCTCTTCCTCCGCTCTACAGATGTTTCCTTTACTCCGCTCAGTATAAACACTGAGTAATAATGTGTTTAATGCAGCTTTGGCACATTTCTTTAGGTTTTACAGGAACTAAACTTAAATCCTCATGTCTCATTTGCAGATAGTGATAAAAACAGCTGGTGCTGATGCTTCTGTCGACTAAAGGACCAGATTCAGTGGATTATTCACTGGACAAAAGTCTCCAGCTGGATTTAACTGAGCAAACAGGTCTGAGCTGCTGCAGAGCGTCAGTGTGAAAATAACCAACATGTGAAATTATATCTCGCCGCTCAAACGCACTGTCGTCCCTCGATGCAATAAAAGACTTTTAATATATTCAGTCTGTGTCTCTGGTTTGTACCTCGCCCATGTTTACATTTTCCAGTAAAGCCGATTTCCTGTTTCGATGTGAAAATATATATTTTAAATATAAGTCACAGGAAACACCCAAACCACGAAAAAAGTGTGACTTATAGTCCGAAAAATACGGTAGATAAAAATAATTCCTCTGTTTTTAAGTTCTGCTCAATTATACCCACAATATTTCACTTTAATCTGAAAATATTTGTTAAAATGACTCAAAAAGAAGAACATGTTACAGCAACTTGACATAATTAAGTTAGTCAGACTATCTCTTAAACTTTGAGCGTATGAACGTCATCGATTTAATGACTCTGAACATTCGGGTTTACAGTGCAGCATGATGAGGTTCTTTTATTATGCTGATGAAACAGAGCGCACACATTCTCCTGTCTGAAAACTACACAGAATTTCTACACTGAACGCCCTGTACCTGATGTTTTAAAACTCCGCTGCGTCCGATAATCAGGAAGTGTGCAGTTAGCATGCTATTTGCCGTTATCTGTCTGTTATTGGCCTCTGAAAGTTACAAAAAACACTCATAAAACTCATTGCAGTGAACAAAACAGGAATCTTGGAATGCACAAAGTAAATGAGGAATAATTTTGGACGACTGCAAACCGTTTAAAATCAAAGAAGATTAAGAAAAATAGGTGAATATGGGCGCCCAACGTAGAAAAACAGAAACGTATTGCATATAACATTTTGGTGAGTGTAATGTGTATTTTCTTGTGATCCACGGCTCGTATTAGTCGAAGTAGTAGATCTGCACAAAGTAGAAGGTCTTATCTGATTTAAAAGAGGGGACATAGTTGTAGATGAGCGCCTTCTGCTCCTCCTGCTCACTGGGAAACTTGTGCTGGTTCTTCCTCGCTGAAAAAGACAGAAAAAAGAGACGTATGTACGGCTTATTTACAGAAAAATCCCTTAGAAAGACTTCTGTCGTCGTAAAGCAGCATTTAAAGGGACAGTTTGGAATGTTTTGACCAGTTAAACATCGACTTGTGCGAGTTGAAAACCCACATTAGATGATTGAATAGTTTGGATTTAATATTTGATTTTATTATCATTTCCATTACATCGTATTTTATCTTGTGTAGAAAACGTAACTTAACGTAAGATCTTGTATAAATAAAATATCAGTACATTATAATAGGAAGTTCACACTGCAGCCTGTGATATTAGTGTTAAATATTATAGATTTAATATATTAAGATTTCAGTGTTTCCAGTTGTTTCTTTGTCTTATATCCTCCCGGGACCTGAAGAAAAAAGTGTATCGCAATATATATATTTTTTGTGATTTCCTGTCTATTTGGAGGTAAATGAACTCCTTAGCATTTAGATTTTTTTAATTTGTATTTATAATTAGTAACATGTCCTCTGTGATGGACACCGGGGACAATTTGGTGTTAAATACGAAACAAAAACAAAACGTTTTCAGACTCCCTTTTTATTTTTATTTTTTTATCATAGTGCAGCCATAAACTAAGTCCTACTGAGTTATTTTTTTAATCCTGGACCTGATAGTGCCCTATAATCCCCCAGTCCTGTTTAGGCCGAGGAACCTCATCCTCTCATTATCACAAAACACTTGAAAGAAACTGTTAAACTCAATGTCGACTGTGAAGGACACAAATGAATGGGGCGGGTCTCAGGAGGATATAGTGGGAGTCTACAGGCCGCTAAACACTACAGGATTTTTTTAGTCTTAACGATTTTTAAACGTGTGAAAAAAGCACAAACACAAGGAGAAACTGATGAGACTAAAAACCTCTGATCTCCCAGATGCAGCAGGATCTGTGTGAGGAGCACAGGATCTAAAGCTGTGAGGCTGTGATGGCCTCAGCTGTTTCCTGTCTACAGGAAAACCAGTCGCTCTGAGACTCTGAAGTGTTCAAAGATCAGACTCTGCACTTCCAGTTCAGACAAACTGTGGGATTATTATTTGTGAAATGTGGAGCAATACTTCAGATACAGGATTTTTAAAGCAGAAAAGAGGAGATAAAGTCCACAGGAAGTAGAGTCACTGTCGCTGATCTGCAGCTTTACTCTGTGGACGTAAACAAACACATGCGAGGAACAACTTTCACCTTTTTTACTTTTAAAGAACACCTCAAACTGGATTAATATTGTGGTTTTGTGGACTGGATGTTGCTATTTGTGGAGGACAATTTCTCTGGATAATGTGGATCAGACGCTGCACTTTAAATGTTCCACTTTACATTAGGTGAGGAATAAAGTCTTTATTTTCGCTCTATCCTGAGTCTCTGTGTCCGTCGCTCCTCTGCCCCTGACTCTGTTTTATCGTCTGTTTCCGTCGCGTTGTTGATGTTCGGTGGTTCTGATCTGACACTGACTCCACACATGAGGAGCAGCGGCTTCAAAATCGCACACGGAGACAAAAAGTCGGGTCACGGGGAGAAGAAAACGCAGCCAAAATTGGGCAAATTCTCCTGTTGTGTGGGGCGGCCTTTATTTGATAGACGATATTGGCCTGTCGAAATGAGCTCCCTTTGCACAGATTCATATAAATGAGTAAATGTGACATAACTCAGGTGTAAAGTGTGATCCTCGTGTGCAAACAGCATCAAACCTGCTGTGTCTGATCCAGAGAAATATGGAGTAAAACTGGGGAGGTTCATTTATTGGATCTAGACGACAGTAAACGGAAAAGCGTGAGGAGCTTATTTCGTCGGGGGAGCCTGGATCGACAGACGTCACTATGGCGGTGGGAGCTCGTTTCCACAGAACTCCATCTTACCTTCAGAGACAAAGAAGCTGGCGGTGTAGAAGGACGTCTGAACGGCCGTGCTGGAGTGGACCATGCCCGGTTTGTCGAGCCACTCGAAGGGGCTCTTCTCTGGGTGCCACTGCACGGCGTAGAAGGGGTAACGGTACGCTGCCCACCACAACACACAAGCACAGCAAATATTTTAGGATTTTAATCGCTTCATTCAGCTTATTTTGGGTTTATGTACATACATAACATCTTCAAAACAATGAAAATTTCTGGAAAAGGAGCAGGAGGACGTTCTATTAAACCAACCGTATTCATTTCATTGTAATCCAAAGCAAGAAAAACGATCTGACGAAGGCTTTTTGCAGAAACGCAGAGGCGGCGCTACTATTAGGGAACAGTGGGCAGCCGCTGAGGGCCCCCGATCCTGGAGGGGCCCCTGATACCGGAGGGGCCCCAACCAATTACCCTCAGTGCCACTAACGGCCGAGGCCTCACAGCAAATAGATTTTCTCTCAATATGACATTAAATAAGAGTAGTTTACGTCTAAACAAGAAAACACCATCAAAATAATATCTGTAACTGTCAAGGCCATTCCCCCGTTCATGTTAGAATGGACTTGTGAGCTTTAACCTGATGTGAACATGAATGAATGAATGAATGTTTATTCAGACAGCAATGCACAGAACATGCAAACATATAATGTAACAAAAAACAAATGCTTCTTAACTATAACAATAAACAACAAGAGCTCCGCCAGCGGGGCAAAATACGCCCGTACTTTGACCTAGCTCTCTTTCTAGCGCTCCTGTCCCTGCCTTTCTTCTTCTCTCTGTATTCTTCATCAAGTCTAGCTCTCTTTCTAGTGGTTGTCTCTCTGCCTTTCTCCTTCTCTCTGTATTCTTCATCAAGTCTAGCTCTCTTTCTAGTGGTTGTCTCTCTGCCTTTCTCCTTCTCTCTGTACTCTTCCTCACTTCTAGCTGTCTTTCTAGCTATCATATCTGTCCTTTTTTCCTTCTCTCTATAATCCTCTTCATGAAGACAAAGCTTCAAAGACTTCAAAGCTTTGAAGTGTCCACAGACAGACGGACAGACAGACGGACGGACGGACGGATAATCAATAGGGAAATCTGGCTCTTGCAGTAGGAGTATGAGTATGACATCATCACATTCTAGAATCGGAATTCCACCAATCAGATTGCAGCAACAGAACTTAAAGACACTACAAAGCTTTGATGTGTCAAAGCTCAAAGAAGCAGAGAATGTGGGTTGTTCTCGCTTTCAGCAGCAGAACATTTGAGAAGAGAGTTCAGATCTACGGCACGTAACATAAAAGGACAGAGATGGAAGATAAAAAGACAGAGATGGAAACGATCACAGTTAGCAAGAGAGACAGACATGTCTCTGTGCAAAGATATCCATTTTCAAATACAAAACCAAACATGAACACTGTGTTGGAGGAATTGAGGAGGGAGCAGAAGTTGTGCGATGCTTTGCTCAACGTGGCCGGCGTGCAAATCCCAGCACACAAACTGGTTCTGTGTAGCTGTAGCACATACTTTAAAAGCCTCTTCACTGACTGGTCCAGCCCTGACTGCCAGGTGTTTGAGATCTCCAATGTGTCAGCTGATATCATGAAGATTATCCTGGACTACTGCTACACCGGGGTGGTGCACATCACCCAGGAAAACCTCCAGGAGCTCTTTATAGCTGCTGACTACTTAGATGTGAGCGGCATTACCGAAGTCTGCTGTCAGGTCATGAAGGAGCAAATGTCCCCCAGTAACTGCATCACTGTATGGGGTATCTCAAACAGGTACTACTACCCCCAGCTGAGGAAACAAGCCTTCTTATACGTCCTGAAGCATTTCGAAGAGGTGGTGACCAGCTCTGAAGAGTTCTTCCAGCTCTCCAGCGAAGACCTGTGTTCAGTCATTGATGATGATCGGCTGAACGTGAAGGAGGAGACCACCGTGTTAGTGGCAGTCATCAGATGGATTGCACATGCTCCTGAGGAAAGGAACCACTACTTGGCCGACCTCCTACTAAAAGTCCGTCTGGGTCTGATCCATGTTGATTACTTCACTCAGTGCATGATTAGATATAACCTGTCCCACTACATTCATAACTGGAAGATTGAGGAGGCGAAGATCATAAAGGTGATGTTGGATGAAAGAGCTAGGAGGTACAATGCCTCCCTGCCCCCCACTCGTCTAGCCACTCCAAGGCTGCCCAGTGCGGTGCTTATGGTTATTGGTGGTAAAAGCCCAAACAGAAGAACCAACACAATTCAAGTCTATGACAACCGCACCGATCGCTGGGTGGGTGTGGCTAATGATGACTGGACTCCAAGACAATATCACGGCACAGTGTTCCTTAATGGATCTGTGTACGTGATTGGAGGGTCTGACGGCATTCACCAGCTCAACACTACCTGCAAGTACGACCTGGCAATTCACACGTGGCAAGAAATGGCACCCATGCATTCACGTAGGAGCTTCATTAGTGTGACTTTGCTGGATGGTTTGATCTACGCGATAGGTGGGCTCGATGGACTGGACAGGCTGAAGACAGCCGAAAGGTACTTGCCAGTGACCAATCAGTGGACCATGATTTCACCTATGAACGAAAAGAGGAGCAAGGCCAGCAGCACAGTGTACAATGGAAAGATCTACATTTGTGGAGGTTTTACTGGTGAACATCACCTGGCATCAGCTGAGACTTACAACCCACTAACCGAACAGTGGACCATGATAGCGGATATGTCCACCATGCGCTCTGGGCTCAGTGTCATCGCCTATGCCAATGAAATCTACGCTGTTGGTGGGTTTAGTAGACGTTCCTATTTGAACACTGTTGAAGCCTATAACCCCGCAACCAACACGTGGCGCCCCCTACCCAACATGTGGACCGAGCGCAGCAACTTTGGCATCGAGGTTGTTGACAATCAGCTATATGTTGTAGGCGGGTGCTATCTGGACACCATTCATTGTGCTTGTGAATGTTTTGATGCAAGGACCGGAGTTTGGACTCGGGTGCGGGACATGGAGATCCCTCGTTATGCCCTGAGCTGCTGTGTGGTGTTTGACCTTCCCAACATGGCCGACTTTGCTCCGCCCCGCCCTCCTCCTCATGACGATTCCACTGAGGAGTAGATGCGCACTCATTTAAATCAAAGCATCTATTAACTGCAAAAAAGTGTTCAGTTTTGTTAAAGAAATGATTGTTTTTATACACTATCACTAGTGTATAAAAAAACAAGATCATGACATTGATCAAGAAGTTGTTAATGACAAAAGGAATCCATCTTCTACTGCAAAAGAGAAAGGCTTTGGCAAAGAAGTCGTTACAGCGGAAGAGACTCCGTCTGCTACCACAAAAGAAGATGAAGATAGCTGGAGTGAGGTAGATGACACAGAGTTAATATCTGGTCAAGCTGACACATTACTCACAACACAAGACTTCATCGAACCAGAAGAGAGGGATTTGGTATACAACTTTGCACCTGGTGAAGGCAGTGTCCCGATCAGTGTTTTCTTGGAGAAGGAGTCAGAAGAGTGAGCTTTCCCGGGTATTTTCTGTGGTCAAAGGCGTCCAACCAATAGTGAGAGAGATGTTAAAGTGACATATGGTGATATTGTCAAATCTGAACTGAGATCCAGTGATAGACGAGCTGCATGCAATGTCGAGAACATTTTCTTCAATCCTCGACGGTTGTCAGTTAGAGCGCGGACAAAGCTTCAAAGACTTCAAAGCTTTGAAGTGTCCACAGACGGACGGACGGACGGACAGATGGACGGACGGACAGCGCCATACCATAATACGTCCCGTCTTAGAACGGGCGTATAAAAACTTTGAATCTCAGTCTGAACGACTGACTGTTCGGCTTTGCATGGACTACAATCCAAATGGACAATATATGAACTCACAGAACTCACAGCTGAGGTTTCCATCACAGAGAGGGGTGGGGGGAAAAACCTGACCGCTGAGCGGAGGGGTTGAATGCTTTGTATGAAAGCGGTGTAGAAAGTCTTTTTAGCAGCAATCAATGAGGAGCACAACCAGCACGGCAGCCACAGTGAACAGCAGCTGGGAGCGTCAAGGCAGGTAGTCGCCAGAGGCACTCTGGGTAATATTGTAATTTGGCTCGGTGACACAGCAAGAGGGGGTGGTACTTTAGATCACGCAGGTTACACCTGGTTTAGACCTGGTTTAGACTTGGTTTAGACGTGGTTTTGACCTGGTTTTGACCTGGTTTAGTCCTGGTTTAGACCTGGTTTACTCCTGGTTTAGACCTGGTTTCAACCTGGTTTAGTCCTGGTTTAGTCCTGGTTTAGTCCTGGTTTAGACCTGGTTTTGACCTGGTTTAGTCCTGGTTTAATCCTGGTTAAGTCCTGGTTTAGTCTTTGTTTAGTACTGGTTTAGTCCTGGTTTAGTCCTGTTTTAGTCCTGGTTTAGAGCTGGTTTAGTCCTGGTTTAGTTTTGGCTTAGTCCTGTTTTAGTCCTGATTTTGTCCTGGTTTAGTCCTTGATTAGTCCTGGTTTGGTCCTGGTCTGGTCCTGGTTTAGTCCTGATTTAGTCCTGGTTCAGACCTGGTTTTGTCCTGGTTTAGTCCTGGTTTAATCCTGGTTAAGTCCTGGTTTAGTCTTTGTTTAGTACTGGTTTAGTCCTGGTTTAGTCCTGTTTTAGTCCTGGTTTAGAGCTGGTTTAGTCCTGGTTTAGTCCTGGTTTTGTCCTGTTTTTGTCCTGGTTTAGTCCTGGTTTAGTTTTGGTTTAGTCCTGGATTAGTCCTGTTTGTTCCTGGTTTAATCCTGGTTTAGTCCTGGTTTAGTCTTTGTTTAGTCCTGGGTTAGTCCTGGTTTAGTCCTGGTTTAGTTCTGCGTTAGTCCTGGTTTAGTCCTGGATTAGTTCTGGTTTAGTCCTGGTTTAGTTCTGGTTTAGTCCTGGTTTAGTCCTGGTTTAGTCCTGGTTTAGTCCTGGTTTAGTTCTGGTTTAGTCCTGGTTTAGTTCTGGTTTAGTTCTGATTTAGTCCTGGTTTAGATCTGGTTTAGTCTTGGTTTAGTCTTGGTTTAGTCCTGGTTTAGTTCTGCTTTAGTCTTGGTTTAGTCCTGGTTTAGTTCTGGTTTTGTCCTGGTTTAGTTCTGGTTTAGTCCTGGTATAGTCCTGGTTTAGTCCTGGTTTAGTCCTGGTTTAGACCTGGTTTAGACCTGGTTTAAACCTGGTTTAGTCCTGATTTAGACCTGGTTTAGACCTGGTTTAGTCTTGGTTTAGTCCTGGTTCAGTCCTGGTTTAGACCTGGTTTAGACCTGGTTTAGACCTGGTTTAGTCCTGGTTTAGTCCTGGTTTAGTCCTGGTTTAGACCTGGTTTAGTCCTGGTTTAGTCCTGGTTTAGACCTGGTTTAGACCTGGTTTAGTCCTGGTTTAGTCCTGGTTTAGTCCTGGTTTAGACCTGGTTTAGTCCTGGTTTAGTCCTGGTTTAGACCTGGTTTAGACCTGGTTTAAACCTGGTTTAGTCCTGATTTAGACCTGGTTTAGACCTGGTTTAGTCTTGGTTTAGTCCTGGTTCAGTCCTGGTTTAGACCTGGTTTAGTCCTGATTTAGACCTAGATTAAACCTGGTTTAGTCTTGGTTTAGTCCTGGTTTAGTCTTGGTTTAGACCTGGTTTAGACCTAGTTTAGAGCTGGTTTAGTCCTGGTTTAGACCTGGTTTAGACCTATTTTGGAACTGGTGTAGTCTTGGTTTAGTCCTGGTTTAGACCTGGTTTAATCCTGATTTAGACCTAGATTAGACCTGGTTTAGTCTTGGTTTAGTCCTGGTTTAGTCCTGGTTAAGTCCTGGTTTAGTTCTGGTTTAGTCCTGGTTTTGTTCTGGTTTAGACCTGGTTTAGACCTGGTTTGTTCCTGGTTTAGTCCTGGTTTAGTCCTGGTTTAGTACTGGTTTAGTACTGGTTGAGTCCTGGTTTAGTCCTGGTTTAGTCCTGGTTTTGTCGTGGTTTAGTCCTGGTTTAGTTCTGGTTTAGTCCTGGTTTAGTTCTGGTTTAGTTCTGGTTTAGTCCTGGTATAGTCCTGATTTAGTCCTGGTTTTGTCCTGGTTTAGTCCTGGTTTAGTTCTGTTTTAGTCTTGGTTTTGTCCTGTTTTAGTCCTGGTTTAGACCTGATTTAGTCCTGGTTTAGTTTTGGCTTAGTCCTGTTTTAGTCCTGATTTTGTCCTGGTTTAGTCCTTGATTAGTCCTGGTTTGGTCCTGGTCTGGTCCTGGTTTAGTCCTGATTTAGTCCTGGTTCAGACCTGGTTTTGTCCTGGTTTAGTCCTGGTTTAATCCTGGTTAAGTCCTGGTTTAGTCTTTGTTTAGTCCTGGGTTAGTCCTGGTTTAGTCCTGGTTTAGTTCTGCGTTAGTCCTGGTTTAGTCCTGGTTTAGTCCTGGATTAGTTCTGGTTTAGTCCTGGTTTAGTCCTGGTTTAGAGCTGGTTTAGTCCTGGTTTAGTCCTGGTTTTGTCCTGTTTTTGTCCTGGTTTAGTCCTGGTTTAGTTTTGGTTTAGTCCTGGATTAGTCCTGTTTGTTCCTGGTTTAATCCTGGTTTAGTCCTGGTTTAGTCTTTGTTTAGTCCTGGGTTAGTCCTGGTTTAGTCCTGGTTTAGTTCTGCGTTAGTCCTGGTTTAGTCCTGGTTTAGTCCTGGATTAGTTCTGGTTTAGTCCTGGTTTAGTTCTGGTTTAGTCCTGGTTTAGTCCTGGTTTAGTCCTGGTTTAGTACTGGTTCAGTCCTGGTTTAGTCCTGGTTTAGTCCTGGTTTAGTCCTGGTTTAGTTCTGGTTTAGTCTTGGTTTAGTTCTGGTTTAGTTCTGGTTTAGTTCTGATTTAGTCCTGGTTTAGATCTGGTTTAGTCTTGGTTTAGTCTTGGTTTAGTCCTGGTTTAGTTCTGGTTTAGTCTTGGTTTAGTCCTGGTTTAGTTCTGGTTTTGTCCTGGTTTAGTTCTGGTTTAGTCCTGGTTTAGTCCTGGTTTAGTTCTGGTTTAGTCCTGGTTTAGTCCTGGTTTAGTTCTGGTTTTGTCCTGGTTTAGTTCTGGTTTTGTCCTGGTTTCGTTCTGGGTTAGTCCTGGTTTAGTCCTGGTTCAGTTCTGGTTTAGTCCTGGTTTAGTCCTGGTTTAGTTCTGGTTTAGTCCTGGTTTAGACCTGGTTTAGACCTGGTTTAAACCTGGTTTAGTTCTGATTTAGACCTGGTTTAGACCTGGTTTAGTCTTGGTTTAGTCCTGGTTCAGTCCTGGTTTAGACCTGGTTTAGACCTAGTTTAGACCTATTTTGGAACTGGTGTAGTCTTGGTTTAGTCCTGGTTTAGACCTATTTTGGAACTGGTGTAGTCTTGGTTTAGTCCTGGTTTAGACCTGGTTTAATCCTGATTTAGACCTAGATTAGACCTGGTTTAGTCTTGGTTTAGTCCTGGTTTAGTCCTGGTTAAGGATTAAACCAGGACTAAACCAGATCTAAACCAGGACTAAATCAGAACTAAACCAGAACTAAACCAGGACTAAACCAGAACCAAACCAGGACTAAACCAGGACTAAACCAGGACTGAACCAGTACTAAACCAGGACTAAACCAGGACTAAACCAGAACTAAACCAGGACTAAACCAGAACTAATCCAGGACTAAACCAGGACTGAACCAGGACTAACGCAGAACTAAACCAGGACTAAACCAGGACTAACCCAGGACTAAACAAAGACTAAACCAGGACTAAACCAGGATTAAATGAGGAACAAACCAGGATTAATCCAGGACTAAACCAGGACTAAACCAAAACTAAACCAGGACTAAACCAGGACAAAACCAGGACTAAACTAGGACTAAACCAGCTCTAAACCAGGACTAAAACAGGACTAAACCAGTACTAAACAAAGACTAAACCAGGACTTAACCAGGATTAAACCAGGACTAAACCAGGACTAAACCAGGTCTGAACCAGGACTAAATCAGGTCTAAACCAGGACTAAAACAGGACTAAACCAGGACTAAACCAAGACTAAACCAGAACTAAACCAGGACTAAACCAGGACAAAACCAGGACTAAACCAGGACAAAACCAGGACTAAATCAGAACTAATCCAGGATTAAACCAGGACTAAACCAGGACTAAACCAGGACTAAACCAGGACTAAACCAGGACTAAACCAGAACTAAACCAGGACTAAAACAGGATTAAAGCAGGACTAAACCAGGACTAAACCACGTCTAAACCAGAACAAAACCAGGACTAAACCAGGACTAAACCACAACTAAACAAAGACTAAACCAGGACTAAACCAGGACCAAACCAGAACTAAACCAGAACTAAACCAGGACTAAACCAGGACTAAACCAGAACTAAACAAAGACTAAACCAGGACTAAACCAGGACCAAACCAGAACTAAACCAGGACCAAACCAGAACTAAAACCAGGACTAAACCAGAACTAAAATCAGGACTAAAACCAGGACTAAAACCAGGACTAAACCAGAACTAAAACCAGGACTAAACCGGAACTAAAATCAGGACTAAAACCAGGACTAAACCAGAACTAAAATCAGGACTAAAACCAGGTCTAAACCAGAACTAAAACCGGGATTAAACCAGGTCAAAACCAGGTCTAAACAACGTCAAAACCAGGTCAAAACCAGGTCTAAACCAGGACTAAACCAGGTCTAAACCAGGTCTAAACCAGGCCTAAACCATGTCAAAACCAGGTCAAAACCAGGTCTAAAACAGAACTAAACCAGGTCAAAAATAGGTCTAAACCAGGTCAAAACCAGGTCTAAACCAGGACTAAACCAGGACTAAACCAGGTTGAAACCAGGTCTAAACCAGGAGTAAACCAGGTCTAAACCAGGACTAAACCAGGACTAAACCAGGTCAAAACCAGGTCTAAACCAGGCCTAAACCAGGTGAAAACCAGGTCTAAACCAGGTCAAAACCAGAACAAAACCAGGACTAAACCAGAACTAAACCACGCTCTGGATCACCAGGAAATGACCAAAATGTCCAAAACTCTGAACTGTCCCTTTAATTTGAAAACCACTACATGCACGGCACGGTGGAGCAGAGCATTTTCGGATATTAAAGTCAAATGAATAAATAAAGTGTCGCTCAAACATGTGTGAATGAAACAAAACGCTGAGTATGTTTTTTTGTGAGTTTGCGTAATACACAGTCGGACGTTCGTTTGGAGTAGCTCGGTGTGCTTCCCAATGCTAATGAGAACTGTAAATATGATGTATGGAGGATTTAGGGGGAAGAGCAGAAAAAACAGGAGCACTGCCAGCGGTTTGAGACCAGAGGAAGGAAGCAAGAGTCGGGGAGGGACCAAAACATGTGGAGAGAATTCAGTTTAACTCTTTATCCACTGAATACTGAACACTCTGGTATGTTGTGTCATCCCAGATTTTACTCTGAGGTCCCCAGCAGGTTTAGTGTAGTAGAGTGGATGAGTTAAAGGGCCCATATTACACTATTTTCTGATCTACGTGATCGTGTTTCCTCGTCACAAATGCACCTGGAGTTGTAAACAAATAGCAGCGAACTTAATTCACCGACTGAATATATTAAAAGTCTGTGTTTGTACCTTGCACATTTTTACATTTTACACTAAGGGCGACGACAAAAACCCACAACCAGTCTTCCTTTTACAGAAACGCGCCATTCGTGTCGTGAATAGAAGTGGACACTGGGCCACACAATATCCAATATTTATACAATTAGAAACATTAAACGTTAAAGAATTGGTAGAATTTAACCTCCTCAAAACTATGTACAAAGCTCAGTACATAACATTACCCGACAGCAAAACAGAGTGAAAAAGAGAGAAAGTCGTTATGAATTAAGAGGAACTTGTTTATTTTCTAAACCTGAATTTAGAACAAAACCAAAGGAGCGACGTGTCTCAGTCCGAGGAGTCCATGGGACAGTGAAAATAGCACTGCCAAGTCTATTCAGGCCCGTAGCCAGACTTCCAAGGGGGGTGGGTCGTTTTTTAAGCCAAAAGTGACCTTTTTATACGCGTGCCTTTGAAACACCATTATTTCACTGTTTTTTGGGTGAAAATCTTTAATTTCAATATGCAACCAGCTCGTTTGTATCCTCAATTCACTAATAAAGTGTCATCAAGTAACACTCCTGTTATATTTTAGACAATGTCCACTCACAATATAAATTTCTTTGATAGTAATCTTTTTTGTCCAATATAATTAAAACAGAAAAAACTTATATACTGCATTAGAAAACTAGCTTAGAAAGTCATTCACTCCCGAGGATACAACATACTGGATCTGTGTCTCTTTCCCCTCTGTCCGAGACGGATGCAGTATCAAAGCAATAAAACTTGTCCCTCGGATGCAAGGTCAAAGCAATAAAATTTATCCCTCGATATGCTAGTAGGTAAAAGGTTTATTCCAGACTTTCAGTACTAAACTTGTGTATTTTTATTTATGAAGACTCAATTATTTGTTTGTTTTGGTTAATATTCATTTACTTCACTTGTTATCTATTACATCCCCTCGACCCCCCCCGGCTACGGGCCTGCTATTCAAGTTTTTAAGAAAAGTGTGAAAGTCGCACTACTGAAAAGATATAATACGCCTGTGTAAAAAGAAGAGTTTGTTTGTTTTTTTGTTGCCCACTGGAGCTGTAATATCATTTTGAGCTGATAAGGGGCAGATGTTATGAGCTTTTGCTTCTTTCTGTGCCCTTTCATTCATATTTATGTTAAAGTTGTATAGATGGAAGCATGTTGCATTTGCTTTTGTTTTGTTTTAATGAATGAAATAAAAATAATGAAAAACAATAAACAACTCACCAAAAAAAAAAAAAAAAAGAAACAACGGAAGTGACTGTGGGACTCTATTTTCTGACGGACCAAGTGAGGAGGATCGAGCGCAGAACTATGATAAAGTCTGGAAGATGGATCCAAGATGGCGGCGTATTGTTTTCAATGGTCTGCGATCATTGGCGCACGACCCCGGAAAAAGATTTTACTTCCGCATTTTCGCAGCCCGACAATGTCGAATGTGTGACGTCAGAAACACAGTTCTGACCAATCAGAGCTCAGAGCGGCGAGAAGAACTCATACGAAGCTGATTTTTAGACGCTTTGACGATATAAACATTTTTTAAAGTTCATGTTGTAAAAATACAGAAGAATCTCTACAAAACCCTTTGTGAAAGCTGTGGACGCCCTGTCAGAACACGGGCAGTTTGATATTTCTCAAAAAATGCTCTGTGCTTCAATCTGGGGCCACGGACAGAGGGGCGTGTCTTATCCGGCTCTTATTAAACATCCATGGCATCGAGCGGGGAATTATTTACGACGGTCAGACGGAGACATCGATCCTGGACACAGAACAATAAATTACTTTTACTTACGTTTCCAACTTCATTCACTTCTCCGTTCCTTTACTTTTCACATTCTTTTTCTTCAACTTTTCCCGTTCACTTCCCGCTCGATCCTCCTCACTCGGTCCGTCAGAAAATAGAGTCCTGTGGTCATTTCCGTTATGGCTTTTTGTTGTGTTGCGACATTTGTATTTGTTGTGAACCTCTTCCCCAGGTTGGAAAATAGAGTCCCGCGGTCGCTTCCGTTGAAGTCTAAAATGAAATTATGAAATGCATGTGCCATTTTTTCTAGTACCTTGGCATGATCATGTATTATTTTTTGATTAAAATGATCCAAAAAAGTGCTTCCCCTTCTCCCTCTCCGCCCTCTCCTTCTTTCTCTTTCTGTGCAGGAGCGTGATTCATTGTGCATGCACAGGGGGGGATCTCTGTCTGCTGCAAACATTACCACATTCCCGTCTACAGGAGCAGCTCCGCACAGGAAAAGGCCGATCCTGATGAGAGATGCACTGACGGATCTGCCCGACCGGCCCCGTCCCTTCTGCAGAACGTTCTGTTCGAGTCCAGAAGGGGCTGAAACCGGCGTTCTGTGGAAATGTTGTGGAAAAAAAGTGAGGAGTTTATATATATTTATATATTTTGCATTCACGCAGAACAGTTTTGTGTTTGTGTTCTGAGTTTTGCAAGTCTGTAGGTGCAGTTTTGTATCTGAACACCAGATGTCACAAATTAATTGTGCAGATACAAAAATAATTTGCGCACAAAATAATAATAATACAGATATGCAAAACTACTCTACACATACAAAATATTGTTACAGGTATAAAATGTATTAGCACAAGCACGTTTTTTTTTTTGCACAGACTGTTTTACACACATTCAAATCAGTTGTGCAGATACTAAAGTTATTTGCACATGCACAAAATAATAATACAGATATGCAAAACTATTCTACACATACAAAATATTTATACAGGTACAAAATGCATTTGCACAAGCACAGACTGTTTTTTACAGCTGCAAAACTTTATTTCACATGCAAGACTGTTTTAACAAGCACAAAATATATATGGCAGGATATTTATCCCATGCAGGTTAGCCCTACTACTGTCTCACAAGTTAGACGAGGATCCATTATTTTCTACAACAGGAATTTTGTGTAAAGTCCACCAGAGGGCAGTGCAGGCCTGAAAATGAAGCAAGTGTAGTCGTAAAATGAGTTGCAGCAGAAGGTGGTAGCAGAAATAATAATAATAATAATACAAAAATGTTTTTCACTCATGATAAATTAAACCCACCTTTGACTCATAGGTTCATCCACAAAATTAGGATTGCTATATCACTACTGTTATAATTGGAGCATTTGCAAATATTATTTCACTGTAATTTTCTTCAAACCGATGCCGGGAGTTTTGCAATGAATTGGATTTCAGAGCGCACTGTGTAATTTCTCCATGGAGGTGTTATAACTTTGTCTAGAACAGGCGTATCCAAACTTTTTTCACCAAGGATTATTCATTGGGTTTATAGCATTTACTTACATTACAGTTTCTTACATTTTCATACATTTAATAATTTCTGAGTAATCCCATGAATGTAATATTCTTAAACAGAAATATTGATTCCTTACTGCTACCCCGACGAAAAAACCATAAATAATAATAATAATAATAATAATAATAATAATAATAATATACTGCTACTACTACTGTTACAAATAATAATATAATATAATATGTAGAATAATATCACTAAATCTAAATACATCAACACTGAACCGACATTGAAGTAAAACCTGGGAAGACCTCGTGCTTTTCAATCAAACTGGTGAGTGAGTGGAACCAACCACTAACTTTGGAGCTAACATGCTAATGCTAAGATCCAAGATAAATGAAGATAAATTCACAGTTTTAGATCTGAACTTTAGAGCTGAACTCTGAAATACCAGCGGAAATGTGTCGGTGAGTGGTTTTGTTCTGTATACAGTGTGTGCTACTTTGCGGCTAACTTAGCAGCTAATTTAGCGGCTAACTTAGCGGCTAACTTTGCTAAAGCTAAGCTACCTCATTTTTGGTCATGGGAAAAATGCTTATGGACAATTTAGCACGAATATACTGGAAATTAAACCACCAGAACAATAAAACGCACCATTAAAGCTAAACTATTTCAAGAATATAAAAGAGAAGAGGTTATTTCATTTTGTATTTAAAGAGCAGTGCTGTATATGAGGTCACTACTGTCCTCATTTGCCCTGCGCTAATACTTCAGTGTAAAAACACAGATATGGATTATAGACATTTATTTATTTTTGTTATATTATTAATCTTGCCAGTTGTGACTTGGACCCGAGTCAGACTTTAGTCACTATTTTTAGGACTCGAGAATTCACTTCATAAAATGGACTGAGATTTGGAACTCAACTCAGACTTGAACCCTGTGACTTGAGAAGACTTGATGTCTTGGCTTAAAAAGTATATGTTAAAAAATACTCTAACAGGAATAAACTGGACCATGTTTTGCCCACTTCTCTGTTACTTTGGATGTAACTGAAGTACTGTGAAGTGCTGTGATATGGTGTCCTCAAATGTCTTACAGTAATATACAGTACAATACAGTAAAAAAGAGGGAACTACATGGAACATGACCCTTTCATTTCAGTGTGGATTACATAATAAAATAACTGCATTTTGTCAAGACATTTAAAATGGAAAAGTTTGTATTTCTATAACTTTAATATAAATACTCATGTATAAATATACCATGACTTTTAAAGTACAATTTCGTTTACAATTAAAGTCAAAATCTAAGCTATATTTGGTACTTTGGTTTAAAGACTTGAAATGACTTGAATCTCAAAGGAGACGACATGGACTTGACTTGGACTTATGGACCAGACACTCGAGACTCGACTTGGACTTGCCTGTATTTGACTTGGGACTTGACTCGGACTTGAGGTCAAACACTTGGGACTTGAGACTCGCAAGACAACGACTTGGTCCCACCTCTGCTAATCCCTATTTCAGACAAATATTATATTAAACAAATGGATGTCATGTTATTTTACCTGAAGTGTAATGATTTATTACAATGGTTTGCTTTTACAGCACAGGTGCTTTATGCTTTTGTAGATATATTGTTTACAGCCCATGATCATAAGCTGCACTGTAAAGCTGTATTTGATATTGTATGTATGCACTGATAGAAATTATAATTGTTAAAGTTAATGTTAAAGTGTAATATTATGGCCATAATAAGCTACAAATATGAGCTCTACAGTAATAGTGCTGTTCTCCTCTGGCTAGGTTTCTTTGAGTGGATCTTGGAGCTGGATTTCTCCCTGACGATGAGGCTTCTGTCTGAACTGAACCGAACGGAAGTTGGTTTTCTGAGAGGACAGGCTCCTCTCCCAGCACCACGGACGATGGGAGTGCGGTAGGACAGCACCACACTGCAACAGCGGGTTTTGACTTGACTTAAAAACAAACTAAACCTTATAAAAGTGGTATAAATACATCTCAATATTATTTATGTTTATCCCGATTCAGAATAAAAATATCGCACTTCAGGATTTGTTATTGTGACATGTCAATAGGACGTCCTGGTTAAATAAAAGTAAAATAAATAAAAACAAATCACAGACTTGTCATGTATATAACGCTTTTGTACATTCACAAGTTTTATAAATAATGTGTGTGGAGAGGCTTTCCCACTCACGGTAATACAAAGTTATTGAGCAACAAACACAACTGTCCTTGAATAATGAAAGACGGGCCTCGATAAGTTTAACACCGTACAAATGAAACAGAAAAGTTACATAGTGCACAAAAAAACGGTGGCTGAGTGGCAACACTCAGGCCTCACAGCAAGAAGGTTGTGGGTTCGATCCCCGGGTCGCCCGGGCCTTTCTGTGTGGAGTTTGCATGTTCTCCCCGTGTCTGGATGGGTTTCCTCCGGGTACTCCGGTTTCCCCCATCAACTCAAAACATGCCCGCACCCCTATGAACTAACATCAAGGACCATGTTGTCCACCCTCCTGTGGGCTCACCACCTGCAGAGGGGTTCATAGGGGGGGTCAGGTGCTATGAGTATTGGGCAGCACGCTGCCCCCGCGACCCAGCCGGATTAAGCGGGAGAAGATGGATGGATGGATGGATGGATGGATGCACAAAAAAACAACAAATACACAAACACATTATACTTTTCCTTCATTATCAATAAAGTATATTGTCTATGTATCTATTTTCATGTTGTTGTTTTTTACATTTTGGCAGTTTTTGCGGATAAAATACCTTATTTTTTATCTGAAAACATTGCATGGTGAAAAACTTGTAATCCATTTCTATCTTACGTGTGTGAGTAAACTACAGAAGTTTCAAATTAAAATCTGCAAATTTCAGATTTTTTCCTATTTACCTGCAGTGTCTCGCCTATTACATAAACACAGTAACAGTAAAAACATCACAAACTATTTATTTATTTAAGAAATATGAATAAGAGAAGAGTCATATAATCATAATGCAGATAAATAATAATAGAATTGTAATAAATACTCAATAATAACAAATATAATAAAACTAATAATAATTACATTTTAAAAATACATAAATATACCTTAAAAATACCCAATAATAAATGTAATTAAATTAAATAAGAAAAAAAATTAAATAAAAAAATGGGGGGTGATGTTGGCTTAGACAGTTTAAAAAAGTCAATAAATGTTTGCCACTTTCTAAAAAAATAGTTTATGTTACCTTTTATGGAGTACCTATGTTCTCTATTCTCAGAAAGCTTCATTAACTTCATTAATGTGTTTGATTTTTATGTAACACAACAGACATAATACACATTTATTAAAAAAATACACATGATACTTCTCCTTCATTATCAATAAAGTATATTATCTATAGTATCGATTTTCATAGGTTTTTTTTTTACATTTTGTCTGTTTTTGCACATAAAATACTTTATTTTTATTCGAAAACATTGCATGGTGATGTACACAATATACACAGTAACATCACAAACTGTATTTATTTATTTATCTGCCTCTGTCATACAATTCAATACAGATAATACACAAAAAAATGACAAAAAAAATGACAAAAAATACACGTTATACTTTTCCTTCATTATCAATAATCATATCTATTATTGTGTCTGTATTTATATGGTTGTTTTTTGTTGTTATTTTTCAAATCTCTGCATAACAGACGTACCGATCGCGCAAAGAGTTTTGGCTCTGTGCAGTTAATTTGTCCGTGTATCTAAGTTTTGACAATTTCCGTACAATCAGCGTCATATTATGGTCTGATAAGCCTGTTAGTAGGTTATAGGTTCTTGTGATACGTTCTGGTTTAGTTGTAAAAATTAAGTCAAGTAGGGTTTTGGAGGAGCTTGTTATCCTGGTGGGGCTAGTCATCATTTGTGTCATATGATAGCTATTTGTGATGTCCTTAAGTTTCTTTCTGCGTGTCTTATTCAGCCAGTCCAAATAAAAATCACCCATTATAATTAATTCTTTAGAGCTGAATTGTTTGAGAATATCTGCTAATGAACTGAAAAAGGTATCTTTAGCTGTTGGGGGGCGATATACTACAATTATGTGAAAGGACATTTCTGGGGATAATATAATTTTGAATATTTGTATAAGGATTGATTTCAGTCTGTCGCGTCTCAAATCCAGCCAAACGTCATCGTCCAATCAGATTTGTTTATTTCAGTGACACAGGTTGAAATGAAGGAGCACAGTGCCTCTTTAATGCTTTTACCTTGGTGCCTAATCTGATTACACTGAATTCTTGCCTCTGTATGTTCAGGTTTTGCTCATGACTCGGCTCGCTGCAGAAGGACATGACCAGAGAAATATCATCAAATTCTTGGGGGCGTTTGACACTTGTCGGGGGAAAGCCTTGATATTTGAACTTCTGGACATGAGTCTGTTCCAGTACAGCGAAGAATATGGCCCACTGCCCCTTTCCGATGTCAGCACCATCACCAAACAGGTACTGGAGCTACACCACTACACCTACTTATCGGTCAATTTATCATGGGTACTTTTCATTACTAGAACATTTATGGGTTTTTTTTACTATAGGATAAGATTTAAGTCATAAAAGGTTGAATAAATAACTTCATTGTGTCATTACAGATGCAAACTAAGAACGATTTTGATTCTGCTGTTTATTTATTGCAGCTCATGTTTTTGTTGAACAATATTAAGATTTAGAATAGTTTTTGTGGTTTAAATCTGCGCTTGGGTTTTTACATTAATTGACTTGTAATTTATCCTTTATCATGTACCGTATTTTTCGGACCATAAAGCGCATTAAGTGAGACTGAAACGTTCGCCCGGGCGTCCTCGATCCATTGGCAGATCGTGTCTTGGTGAATGTGAGTTCGACCTTCTGTCGTCCAACGCTCCCACACAGCTGTAGTTTAACTCTGAACCACCTGATGGCGCTAATATCCAGCGGTTGTTCTTTGGTTAATCCACCCAGAATAACGGCAGCACTAAATTACGCCACTGTATTTTTACACTGAGTAATAATGTGTTTAATGCAGCTTTGGCACATTTGTTTACGTTTTACAGAAACAAAACTTAAAGCCGCATGGCTCATTTGTATAAGCGCTGAAAAAAACAGCTCTAGTGCTGATGTGATCAGCTTCTGTCGGACTAAAGGACGTGATTCAGTGGATTATTTGTGTTCTTCCTGTGACAGAGGATGTGGAGCTCACGGTGAGCCTGTTCTGTGCTTCTGTCGCGTTGGAGATGGTTCATGTTAAACGTTTTGGAGATTAAACATTTGCAGTAGCACAGGCCGGTTTAGCTGTCAGGTTGAATTACTTCATGGTCCACAGACCTCGACGCAGAACCAGAATGTTGAGTCGATGCGTTGAGTCGACACAGAACTATAATTCAGCCTTTAGTTTGCTTCACTCGGGCGTAAGTCGCACGTCTCTGAACAGGGGCCATTTCGGGTCCTTATACTCGCACCGTAATATGATGTTGAAGCTCAGGTCGTATCACTCCGCCTCAGCTGCACC
Source organism: Odontamblyopus lacepedii (assembly GCA_034769755.1). Lineage (NCBI taxonomy): Eukaryota > Metazoa > Chordata > Actinopteri > Gobiiformes > Gobiidae > Odontamblyopus > Odontamblyopus lacepedii. The sequence goes on along the minus strand of JAVCWC010000039.1, from coordinate 28,894 downwards.
AAATACGCTGCATTTCTGTCCTGTGCACGAGTGTTTCTGAGGCTTTCGTGCTCCGACAATCCATCCAGCAGTGTGGCTTCGTAACTTACAAAAGTACTAAAACATTTGGACAGATTTTTGAGCGCCGTGTACCACATTAAATCGGTTCAGGGTCAGTGAGTGCAGCCAGAATTAACACACACATAAAGCGCACCGTCTTATAAAGCGCACTGATGATTTGTGAGAAAAAGAAAAGGATTTTAAGTGTGCCTTATGGTCCGAAAACTACGGTATATCACATATGAATATATATCACAATTCAAAATTTGTTGTGGTGACAAGCGCAATACTATCAAAAAAAGAACTTTTATGACCGTTTTATGGTGCTAACTCTGCTAACTGTCCCGCACAGATGGCCATAGCCTTGGAGGTGCTGAAAAATGGGCACATAATCCACACGGACATTACAATGGTAAATGTGATGATAGTGGATCACACACAGAGGCCCCTGCAGGTGAAGCTCATCGACTTTGGCCTGGCCCAGTCTGCACTCCCAGAATACTGTGAACAGGGCCGGATTATACAACACGTGAGGTTCAGGTAAGTCTCAAAATGTAGAGAAATGACATAACAGGGAACACAGAGGTGGGACATACAGCCTGGGATATTTAAAGACGGGGTATTTTGCTTCTATGGGCTATTAACCGCTTACACATAACAGATTTAGCGATATTTGCCAGAAAAACCTCACATGTACAGTTTTGTATCCTGTTTTTCTAACAATTACAAGTTAACATAAAGATTACTATTTTAATATTAATTATGCCTCAATTATAAACTAAGTGTTTAACATGTCGTAAGTGACATCCACCTTCAACATCACTATTCACTGCCTGATCTTGAATTATTTATTCATTTTAGAATCGGACAGGAAGTAGTGATGTTGCCGCACACACTACAGGAGCAAATGTGCAGCTTTGCGCACATTTGTTTTCGTTTTAGACAAATGAAACTTTAAACCACACGGCAAATAGCACAATTTCTCAGCTAAAAAGAACAAGCTGCTGAATTCGTGCTTCAGTGAAAGTTTGAAGTACAAATGCAACTCATACTTTTATCAACATTTGGGTATTACACTTTACACATTTAATTTGTTTCTCATTTTTGACCCTGAATCCCTGCTAAGTCACTCCCCTTTCAGAGCGCAATCACAACACAATGAAACTACTGAAGAGAAATAAAAGAGAAAAAAGAAAATATGTGGCAAAAGTACGGAAGTGTAACTACATTTGTGTGGTTGTTTACAGTGACGTGGCAGAAGCAGAGCCACAAGAGCGGCCGGACCTGAGGTAACCTGTGCTCATCGTAGACAAACCGGTCCCAGTCCCTTAAACGAGGAGGATGACAAACATTTAAAGGATCGAGGATCAGTTAAACCACTTCCCAATCGAAAATAGATGTTCCGACTGACGTGAAACCAGATAGGACAGCGGCTCTTTCTCCGGTATTTAAATAAAAATCTTAAAAATCTTGTAAATATCTGTGTAAATATTTCAAATTACAACGTGATACCTGCGGCTTGTAGAAAAGTACGGCCTATATATGTACTTTTTTTTCATTTAAAATTTAGTTTACGTGGCTTATATTCAGAAATTATTATAGGACATTTTAATAAATCAAGAACATAATAATAAATGGCCTTTACAGTCCCTGACAAAAGTCTTGTCGCTTATCCATTTTGTAGAAACAAAAGCTCATAACCTGACTTTAGATTAATCGATTGGTTTTAGAAATGTCTCATATGAAAGCTAAAACCCTCCCAAATTATGCTCAATATACTAAAATAAATTTGCTTCACTGAAGAAAGATTGATCATTTAATGATCATCACCCCTTACTTAATTGTAAGATGGTCTTTCAATTATATTACTTGAGTGTCGCCTGTACTGTTAATTAACTTTAAAATTATCAACCTTTTTCAAAGTTTATAGACTTTTCTGGTCTTAAAATACTTCTAATGAACCACAAGCAGCCAGCAGGTGGGTGGGTCCATCAGGGGTCTAAAGACACTGAAATGTTCATATTGTGACATTACCGGTGCATTAATCTCAAACACATTTTTATCTTTCTTTTCTATTCCCATGTTTCCTTTTATCTGTGTGATCTGAGCTCTATCAGAACCATATAGACTAATGTTTGCCCAAGAGGTAAAGATTCATTTCTGTCCTGTGAATGTGACTTTTTAGTATCAATACCTGTTCAAATGAGTATGTAGTTTTAATAGTGTGTTTGGTATCGATCAATATCTGATTTTCGATACTTTTGACAATCGTTACTAATATTTTCTGGCATTTGTCCATTGGTCAGGAACCGTCCATAGCTGAGGGTGTTTTTTAAAGCAGACCTAAGTAACTTTTTTTACTTAATTAAATGCCTTTAAAGCCCCTCTGATGGTCACATATTACATTTTTGCATGTGGGGTTTTTCCGCCCAGAGGCAGAGGGGGGCGCCAGTGAACCCTTCAAACTCCCCAAAATGTCATATGTGACCAATCTCAGGCTGCAGAAAAGTCTGTATCAGTCTTTAGTAATTTAATTTTGATTGATATTTTATATAATAATACAGACTTTTCCACAGCCTCAGATCGTTTCTCTTCACTAGTTTTGCAGAGTTTTGTTAAAGTCGCCGCCGGCATTGAGCACAAATGACGTCCTATAATTACCGTAGAAATAATAATGAATAATTTTAGAAATAAACTCGCACAAATGAAAATGGTCACAGCTCAAAACAGCACAAACAAAATACAAACTTCTTCTGCTGTTTTGAGGCTGTTTCACATTTTGTTCTGGTTTAGACCTGGTTTAGACCTGGTTTGTTCCTGGTTTAGTCCTGGTTTAGTCCTGGTTTAGTACTGGTTTAGTACTGGTTTAGTCCTGGTTTTGTCCTGGTTTAGTCCTGGTTTAGTCCTGGTTTAGTTCTGGTTTAGTTCTGGTTTAGTCCTGGTATAGTCCTGATTTTGTCCTGGTTTAGTCCTGGTTTAGTTCTGTTTTAGTCTTGGTTTTGTCCTGTTTTAGTCCTGGTTTAGACCTGATTTAGTCCTGGTTTATATTTGGCTTAGTCCTGTTTTAGTCCTGATTTTGTCCTGGTTTAGTCCTTGATTAGTCCTGGGTTGGTCCTGGTCTGGTCCTGGTTTAGTCCTGATTTAGTCCTGGTTCAGACCTGGTTTTGTCCTGGTTTAGTCCTGGTTTAATCCTGGTTAAGTCCTGGTTTAGTCTTTGTTTAGTACTGGTTTAGTCCTGGTTTAGTCCTGTTTTAGTCCTGGTTTAGAGCTGGTTTAGTCCTGGTTTTGTCCTGTTTTTGTCCTGGTTTAGTCCTGGTTTAGTTTTGGTTTAGTCCTGGATTAGTCCTGTTTGTTCCTGGTTTAATCCTGGTTTAGTCCTGGTTTAGTCTTTGTTTAGTCCTGGGTTAGTCCTGGTTTAGTTCTGCGTTAGTCCTGGTTTAGTCCTGGATTAGTTCTGGTTTAGTCCTGGTTTAGTTCTGGTTTAGTCCTGGTTCAGTCCTGGTTCAGTCCTGGTTTAGTCCTGGTTTAGTCCTGGTTTAGTTCTGGTTTAGTCCTGGTTTAGTTCTGATTTAGTCCTGGTTTAGATCTGGTTTAGTCTTGGTTTAGTCCTGGTTTAGTTCTGCTTTAGTCTTGGTTTAGTCCTGGTTTTGTCCTGGTTTAGTTCTGGTTTAGTCCTGGTATAGTCCTGGTTTAGTCCTGATTTAGACCTGGTTTAGACCTGGTTTAGTCTTGGTTTAGTCCTGGTTCAGTCCTGGTTTAGACCTGGTTTAGACCTGGTTTAGACCTGGTTTAGTCCTGGTTTAGTCCTGGTTTAGTCCTGGTTTAGACCTGGTTTAGTCCTGGTTTAGACCTGGTTTAGACCTGGTTTAGTCCTGGTTTAGTCCTGGTTTAGTCCTGGTTTAGACCTGGTTTAGTCCTGGTTTAGTCCTGGTTTAGACCTGGTTTAGACCTGGTTTAAACCTGGTTTAGTCCTGATTTAGACCTGGTTTAGACCTGGTTTAGTCTTGGTTTAGTCCTGGTTCAGTCCTGGTTTAGACCTGGTTTAGTCCTGATTTAGACCTAGATTAAACCTGGTTTAGTCTTGGTTTAGTCCTGGTTTAGTCTTGGTTTAGACCTGGTTTAGACCTAGTTTAGAGCTGGTTTAGTCCTGGTTTAGACCTATTTTGGAACTGGTGTAGTCTTGGTTTAGTCCTGGTTTAGACCTGGTTTAATCCTGATTTAGACCTAGATTAGACCTGGTTTAGTCTTGGTTTAGTCCTGGTTTAGTCCTGGTTTAGTCCTGGTTTAGACCTGGTTTAAACCTGGTTTAGTCCTGATTTAGACCTGGTTTAGACCTGGTTTAGTCTTGGTTTAGTCCTGGTTCAGTCCTGGTTTAGACCTGGTTTAGTCCTGATTTAGACCTAGATTAAACCTGGTTTAGTCTTGGTTTAGTCCTGGTTTAGTCTTGGTTTAGACCTGGTTTAGACCTAGTTTAGAGCTGGTTTAGTCCTGGTTTAGACCTGGTTTAGACCTATTTTGGAACTGGTGTAGTCTTGGTTTAGTCCTGGTTTAGACCTGGTTTAATCCTGATTTAGACCTAGAGTAGACCTGGTTTAGTCTTGGTTTAGTCCCGGTTTAGTCCTGGTTAAGTCCTGGTTTAGTTCTGGTTTAGTCCTGGTTTTGTTCTGGTTTAGACCTGGTTTAGACCTGGTTTGTTCCTGGTTTAGTCCTAGTTTAGTCCTGGTTTAGTACTGGTTTAGTACTGGGTGAGTCCTGGTTTAGTCCTGGTTTAGTCCTGGTTTTGTCCTGGTTTAGTCCTGGTTCAGTTCTGGTTTAGTCCTGGTTTAGTTCTGGTTTAGTTCTGGTTTAGTCCTGGTATAGTCCTGATTTAGTCCTGGTTTTGTCCTGGTTTAGTCCTGGTTTAGTGCTGTTTTAGTCTTGGTTTTGTCCTGTTTTAGTCCTGGTTTAGACCTGATTTAGTCCTGGTTTAGTTTTGGCTTAGTCCTGTTTTAGTCCTGATTTTGTCCTGGTTTAGTCCTTGATTAGTCCTGGTTTGGTCCTGGTCTGGTCCTGGTTTAGTCCTGATTTAGTCCTGGTTCAGACCTGGTTTTGTCCTGGTTTAGTCCTGGTTTAATCCTGGTTAAGTCCTGGTTTAGTCTTTGTTTCGTCCTGGGTTAGTCCTGGTTTAGTCCTGGTTTAGTTCTGCGTTAGTCCTGGTTTAGTTCTGCGTTAGTCCTGGTTTAGTCCTGGTTTAGTCCTGGATTAGTTCTGGTTTAGTCCTGGTTTAGTCCTGTTTTAGTCCTGGTTTAGTCCTGGTTTTGTCCTGTTTTTGTCCTGGTTTAGTCCTGGTTTAGTTTTGGTTTAGTCCTGGATTAGTCCTGTTTGTTCCTGGTTTAATCCTGGTTTAGTCCTGGTTTAGTCTTTGTTTAGTCCTGGTTTAGTTCTGCGTTAGTCCTGTTTTAGTCCTGGTTTAGTCCTGGATTAGTCCTGGTTTAGTCCTGGTTTAGTTCTGGTTTAGTCCTGGTTTAGTCCTGGTTTAGTACTGGTTCAGTCCTGGTTTAGTCCTGGTTTAGTCCTGGTTTAGTTCTGGTTTAGTCCTGGTTTAGTTCTGGTTTAGTTCTGATTTAGTCCTGGTTTAGATCTGGTTTAGTCTTGGTTTAGTCCTGGTTTAGTTCTGGTTTAGTCTTGGTTTAGTCCTGGTTTAGTTCTGGTTTTGTCCTGGTTTAGTTCTGGTTTAGTCCTGGTTTAGTTCTGGTTTTGTCCTGGTTTAGTTCTGGTTTTGTCCTGGTTTCGTTCTGGGTTAGTCCTGGTTTAGTCCTGGTTCAGTTCTGGTTTAGTCCTGGTTTAGTCCTGGTTTAGTTCTGGTTTAGTCCTGGTTTAGACCTGGTTTAGACCTGGTTTAAACCTGGTTTAGTTCTGATTTAGACCTGGTTTAGACCTGGTTTAGTCTTGGTTTAGTCCTGGTTCAGTCCTGGTTTAGACCTGGTTTAGACCTAGTTTAGAGCTGGTTTAGTCCTGGTTTAGACCTGGTTTAGACCTATTTTGGAACTGGTGTAGTCTTGGTTTAGTCCTGGTTTAGACCTGGTTTAATCCTGATTTAGACCTAGATTAGACCTGGTTTAGTCTTGGTTTAGTCCTGGTTTAGTCCTGGTTAAGTCCTGGTTTAGTTCTGGTTTAGTCCTGGTTTTGTTCTGGTTTAGACCTGGTTTAGACCTGGTTTGTTCCTGGTTTAGTCCTGGTTTAGTCCTGGTTTAGTACTGGTTTAGTACTGGTTGAGTCCTGGTTTAGTCCTGGTAAACCAGAACTAAACCAGGACTATACCAGGACTAAACCAGAACTAAACCAGGACAAAACCAGAACTAAACCAGGACTAAACCAAGACTAAACCAGAACTAAACCAGGACTAAACCAGGACTAAACCAGATCTAAACCAGGACTAAATCAGAACTAAACCAGAATAAACCAGGACTAAACCAGAACCAAACCAGGACTAAACCAGGACTAAACCAGGACTGAACCAGTACTAAACCAGGACTAAACCAGGACTAAACCAGAACTAAACCAGGACTAAACCAGAACTAATCCAGGACTAAACCAGGACTGAACCAGGACTAACGCAGAACTAAACCAGGACTAAACCAGGACTAACCCAGGACTAAACAAAGACTAAACCAGGACTAAACCAGGATTAAATGAGGAACAAACCAGGATTAATCCAGGACTAAACCAGGACTAAACCAGGACTAAACCAGGACAAAACCAGGACTAAACTAGGACTAAACCAGCTCTAAACCAGGACTAAAACAGGACTAAACCAGTACTAAACAAAGACTAAACCAGGACTTAACCAGGATTAAACCAGGACTAAACCAGGTCTGAACCAGGACTAAATCAGGTCTAAACCAGGTCTAAAACAGGACTAAACCAGGACTAAACCAAGACTAAACCAGAACTAAACCAGGACTAAACCAGGACAAAACCAGGACTAAACCAGGACAAAACCAGGACTAAATCAGAACTAATCCAGGATTAAACCAGGACTAAACCAGGACTAAACCAGGACTAAACCAGGACTAAACCAGAACTAAACCAGGACTAAAACAGGATTAAAGCAGGACTAAACCAGAACAAAACCAGGACTAAACCAGGACTAAACCAGAACTAAACAAAGACTAAACCAGGACTAAACCAGGACCAAACCAGAACTAAACCAGAACTAAACCAGGACTAAACCAGGACTAAACCAGAACTAAACAAAGACTAAACCAGGACCAAACCAGAACTAAACCAGGACGAAACCAGAACTAAAACCAGGACTAAACCAGAACTAAAATCAGGACTAAAACCAGGACTAAAACCAGGACTAAACCAGAACTAAAACCAGGACTAAACCAGAACTAAAATCAGGACTAAAACCAGGACTAAACCAGAAATAAAATCAGGACTAAAACCAGGTCTAAACCAGAACTAAAACCGGGATTAAACCAGGTCAAAACCAGGTCAAAACCAGGTCTAAACAACGTCAAAACCAGGTCAAAACCAGGTCTAAACCAGGACTAAACCAGGTCTAAACCAGGTCTAAACCAGGCCTAAACCATGTCAAAACCAGGTCAAAACCAGGTCTAAAACAGAACTAAACCAGGTCAAAACCAGGTCTAAACCAGGACTAAACCAGGACTAAACCAGGTTGAAACCAGGTCTAAACCAGGAGTAAACCAGGTCTAAACCAGGACTAAACCAGGACTAAACCAGGTCAAAACCAGGTCTAAACCAGGCCTAAACCAGGTGAAAACCAGGTCAAAACCAGAACAAAACCAGGTCTAAACCACTTCTAAACCAGGTCTAAAACAGGACTAAACCAGGTCTAAACCAGGTCTAAACCAGGACTAAACCAGGTCTAAACCAGGTCTAAACCACTTCTAAACCAGGTCTAAACCAGGACTAAACAAGGTCTAAACCAGGACTAAACCAGGACTAAACCAGGACTAAACCAGGTCTAAACCACTTCTAAACCAGGTCTAAACCAGGACTAAACCAGGTCTAAACCAGGTCTAAACCAGGACTAAACCAGGTCTAAACCAGGTCTAAACCACTTCTAAACCAGGTCTAAACCAGGACTAAACAAGGTCTAAACCAAGACTAAACCAGGACTAAACCAGGACTAAACCAGGTCTAAACCAGGTCTAAACCACTTCTAAACCAGGTCTAAACCAGGACTGAACCAGGACTAAACCAAGACTAAACCAGGTCTAAACCAGGTCTAAATCAGGACTAAACCAGGTTTAAACCAGGTCTAAACCAGGTCTAAACCAGGACTAAACCAGGTCTAAACCAGGACTAAACCAGGACTAAACCAGGACTAAACCAGGTCTAAACCAGGTCTAAACCAGGACTAAACCAGGTCTAAACCAGGACTAAACCAGGACTAAACCAGGACTAAACCAGGTCTAAACCAGGTCTAAACCAGGACTGAACCAGGACTAAACCAAGACTAAACCAGGTCTAAACCAGGTCTAAATCAGGACTAAACCAGGTCTAAACCAGGTCTAAACCAGGACTAAACCAGGACTATACCAGGACTAAACCAGAACTAAACCAGGACAAAACCAGGACTAAACCAAGACTAAAGCAGAACTAAACCAGGACTAAACCAAGACTAAACCAGATCTAAACCAGGACTAAATCAGAACTAAACCAGGACTAAACCAGAACTAAACCAGGACTAAACCAGGACTGAACCAGGACTGAACCAGGACTAAACCAGAACTAAACCAGGACTAAACCAGAACTAATCCAGGACTAAACCAGGACTAACGCAGAACTAAACCAGGACTAACCCAGGACTAAACAAAGACTAAACCAGGACTAAACCAGGATTAAACCAGGAACAAACAGGACTAATCCAGGACTAAACCAAAACTAAACCAGGACTAAACCAGGACAAAAACAGGACAAAACCAGGACTAAACCAGCTCTAAACCAGGACTAAAACAGGACTAAACCAGGACTAAACCAGTACTAAACAAAGACTAAACCAGGACTTAACCAGGATTAAACCAGGACTAAACCAGGACAAAACCAGGTCTGAACCAGGACTAAATCAGGACTAAACCAGGACCAGACCAGGACCAACCCAGGACTAATCAAGGACTAAACCAGGACAAAATCAGGACTAAAACAGGACTAAGCCAAATATAAACCAGGACTAAATCAGGTCTAAACCAGGACTAAAACAGGACAAAACCAAGACTAAAACAGAACTAAACCAGGACTAAACCAGGACAAAATCAGGACTATACCAGGACTAAACCAGAACTAAACCAGAACTAAACCAGGACTAAACCAGGACTAAACCAGGACAAAACCAGGACTAAACCAGTACTAAACCAGTACTAAACCAGGACTAAACCAGGACTAAACCAGGAACAAACCAGGTCTAAACCAGGTCTAAACCAGAACAAAATGTGAAACAGCCTCAAAACAGCAGAAGAAGTTTGTATTTTGTTTGTGCTGTTTTGAGCTGTGACCATTTTCATTTGTGCGAGTTTATTTCTAAAATTATTCATTATTATTTCTACGGTAATTATAGGACGTCATTTGTGCTCAATGCCGTGGCGACTTTAACAAAACTCTGCAAAACTAGTGAAGAGAAACGATCTGAGGCTGTGGAAAAGTCTGTATTATTATATAAAATATCAATCAAAATTAAATTACTAAAGACTGATACAGACTTTTCTGCAGCCTGAGATTGGTCACATATGACATTTTGGGGAGTTTGAAGGGTTCACTGGCGCCCCCCTCTGCCTCTGGGCGGAAAAACCCCACATGCAAAAATGTAATATGTGACCATCAGAGGGGCTTTAAAGGCATTTAATTAAGTAAAAAAAGTTACTTAGGTCTGCTTTAAAAAACACCCTCAGCTATGGACGGTTCCTGACCAATGGACAAATGCCAGAAAATATTAGTAACGATTGTCAAAAGTATCGAAAATCAGATATTGATCGATACCAAACACACTATTAAAACTACATACTCATTTGAACAGGTATTGATACTAAAAAGTCACATTCACAGGACAGAAATGAATCTTTACCTCTTGGGCAAACATTAGTCTATATGGTTCTGATAGAGCTCAGATCACACAGATAAAAGGAAACATGGGAATAGAAAAGAAAGATAAAAATGTGTTTGAGATTAATGCACCGGTAATGTCACAATATGAACATTTCAGTGTCTTTAGACCCCTGATGGACCCACCCACCTGCTGGCTGCTTGTGGTTCATTAGAAGTATTTTAAGACCAGAAAAGTCTATAAACTTTGAAAAAGGTTGATAATTTTAAAGTTAATTAACAGTACAGGCGACACTCAAGTAATATAATTGAAAGACCATCTTACAATTAAGTAAGGGGTGATGATCATTAAATGATCAATCTTTCTTCAGTGAAGCAAATTTATTTTAGTATATTGAGCATAATTTGGGAGGGTTTTAGCTTTCATATGAGACATTTCTAAAACCAATCGATTAATCTAAAGTCAGGTTATGAGCTTTTGTTTCTACAAAATGGATAAGCGACAAGACTTTTGTCAGGGACTGTAAAGGCCATTTATTATTATGTTCTTGATTTATTAAAATGTCCTATAATAATTTCTGAATATAAGCCACGTAAACTAAATTTTAAATGAAAAAAAGTACATATATAGGCCGTACTTTTCTACAAGCCGCAGGTATCACGTTGTAATTTGAAATATTTACACAGATATTTACAAGATTTTTAAGATTTTTATTTAAATACCGGAGAAAGAGCCGCTGTCCTATCTGGTTTCACATCAGTCGGAACATCTATTTTCGATTGGGAAGTGGTTTAACTGATCCTCGATCCTTTAAATGTTTGTCATCCTCCTCGTTTAAGGGACTGGGACCGGTTTGTCTACGATGAGCACAGGTTACCTCAGGTCCGGCCGCTCTTGTGGCTCTGCTTCTGCCACGTCACTGTAAACAACCACACAAATGTAGTTACACTTCCGTACTTTTGCCACATATTTTCTTTTTTCTCTTTTATTTCTCTTCAGTAGTTTCATTGTGTTGTGATTGCGCTCTGAAAGGGGAGTGACTTAGCAGGGATTCAGGGTCAAAAATGAGAAACAAATTAAATGTGTAAAGTGTAATACCCAAATGTTGATAAAAGTATGAGTTGCATTTGTACTTCAAACTTTCACTGAAGCACGAATTCAGCAGCTTGTTCTTTTAGCTGAGAAATTGTGCTATTTGCCGTGTGGTTTAAAGTTTCATTTGTCTAAAACGAAAACAAATGTGCGCAAAGCTGCACATTTGCTCCTGTAGTGTGGGCAACATCACTACTTCCTGTCCGATTCTAAAATGAATAAATAATTCAAGATCAGGCAGTGAATAGTGATGTTGAAGGTGGATGTCACTTACGACATGTTAAACACTTAGTTTATAATTGAGGCATAATTAATATTAAAATAGTAATCTTTATGTTAACTTGTAATTGTTAGAAAAACAGGATACAAAACTGTACATGTGAGGTTTTTCTGGCAAATATCGCTAAATCTGTTATGTGTAAGCGGTTAATAGCCCATAGAAGCAAAATACCCCGTCTTTAAATATCCCAGGCTGTATGTCCCACCTCTGTGTTCCCTGTTATGTCATTTCTCTACATTTTGAGACTTACCTGAACCTCACGTGTTGTATAATCCGGCCCTGTTCACAGTATTCTGGGAGTGCAGACTGGGCCAGGCCAAAGTCGATGAGCTTCACCTGCAGGGGCCTCTGTGTGTGATCCACTATCATCACATTTACCATTGTAATGTCCGTGTGGATTATGTGCCCATTTTTCAGCACCTCCAAGGCTATGGCCATCTGTGCGGGACAGTTAGCAGAGTTAGCACCATAAACGGTCATAAAAGTTCTTTTTTTGATAGTATTGCGCTTGTCACCACAACAAATTTTGAATTGTGATATATATTCATATGTGATATACCGTAGTTTTCGGACCATAAGGCACACTTAAAATCCTTTTCTTTTTCTCACAAATCATCAGTGCGCTTTATAAGACGGTGCGCTTTATGTGTGTGTTAATTCTGGCTGCACTCACTGACCCTGAACCGATTTAATGTGGTACACGGCGCTCAAAAATCTGTCCAAATGTTTTAGTACTTTTGTAAGTTACGAAGCCACACTGCTGGATGGATTGTCGGAGCACGAAAGCCTCAGAAACACTCGTGCACAGGACAGAAATGCAGCGTATTTGGTGCAGCTGAGGCGGAGTGATACGACCTGAGCTTCAACATCATATTACGGTGCGAGTATAAGGACCCGAAATGGCCCCTGTTCAGAGACGTGCGACTTACGCCCGAGTGAAGCAAACTAAAGGCTGAATTATAGTTCTGTGTCGACTCAACGCATCGACTCAACATTCTGGTTCTGCGGCCGAGGTCTGTGGACCGTGAAGTAATTCAACCTGACAGCTAAACCGGCCTGTGCTACTGCAAATGTTTAATCTCCAAAACGTTTAACATGAACCATCTCCAACGCGACAGAAGCACAGAACAGGCTCACCGTGAGCTCCACATCCTCTGTCACAGGAAGAACACAAATAATCCACTGAATCACGTCCTTTAGTCCGACAGAAGCTGATCACATCAGCACTAGAGCTGTTTTTTTCAGCGCTTATACAAATGAGCCATGCGGCTTTAAGTTTTGTTTCTGTAAAACGTAAACAAATGTGCCAAAGCTGCATTAAACACATTATTACTCAGTGTAAAAATACAGTGGCGTAATTTAGTGCTGCCGTTATTCTGGGTGGATTAACCAAAGAACAACCGCTGGATATTAGCGCCATCAGGTGGTTCAGAGTTAAACTACAGCTGTGTGGGAGCGTTGGACGACAGAAGGTCGAACTCACATTCACCAAGACACGATCTGCCAATGGATCGAGGACGCCCGGGCGAACGTTTCAGTCTCACTTAATGCGCTTTATGGTCCGAAAAATACGGTACATGATAAAGGATAAATTACAAGTCAATTAATGTAAAAACCCAAGCGCAGATTTAAACCACAAAAACTATTCTAAATCTTAATATTGTTCAACAAAAACATGAGCTGCAATAAATAAACAGCAGAATCAAAATCGTTCTTAGTTTGCATCTGTAATGACACAATGAAGTTATTTATTCAACCTTTTATGACTTAAATCTTATCCTATAGTAAAAAAAACCCATAAATGTTCTAGTAATGAAAAGTACCCATGATAAATTGACCGATAAGTAGGTGTAGTGGTGTAGCTCCAGTACCTGTTTGGTGATGGTGCTGACATCGGAAAGGGGCAGTGGGCCATATTCTTCGCTGTACTGGAACAGACTCATGTCCAGAAGTTCAAATATCAAGGCTTTCCCCCGACAAGTGTCAAACGCCCCCAAGAATTTGATGATATTTCTCTGGTCATGTCCTTCTGCAGCGAGCCGAGTCATGAGCAAAACCTGAACATACAGAGGCAAGAGTTCAGTGTAATCAGATTAGGCACCAAGGTAAAAGCATTAAAGAGGCACTGTGCTCCTTCGTTTCAACCTGTGTCACTGAAATAAACAAATCTGATTGGACGATGACGTTTGGCTGGATTTGAGACGCGACAGACTGAAATCAATCCTTATACAAATATTCAAAATTATATTATCCCCAGAAATGTCCTTTCACATAATTGTAGTATATCGCCCCCCAACAGCTAAAGATACCTTTTTCAGTTCATTAGCAGATATTCTCAAACAATTCAGCTCTAAAGAATTAATTATAATGGGTGATTTTTATTTGGACTGGCTGAATAAGACACGCAGAAAGAAACTTAAGGACATCACAAATAGCTATCATATGACACAAATGATGACTAGCCCCACCAGGATAACAAGCTCCTCCAAAACCCTACTTGACTTAATTTTTACAACTAAACCAGAACGTATCACAAGAACCTATAACCTACTAACAGGCTTATCAGACCATAATATGACGCTGATTGTACGGAAATTGTCAAAACTTAGATACACGGACAAATTAACTGCACAGAGCCAAAACTCTTTGCGCGATCAGTACGTCTGTTATGCAGAGATTTGAAAAATAACAACAAAAAACAACCATATAAATACAGACACAATAATAGATATGATTATTGATAATGAAGGAAAAGTATAACGTGTATTTTTTGTCATTTTTTTTGTCATTTTTTTGTGTATTATCTGTATTGAATTGTATGACAGAGGCAGATAAATAAATAAATACAGTTTGTGATGTTACTGTGTATATTGTGTACATCACCATGCAATGTTTTCGAATAAAAATAAAGTATTTTATGTGCAAAAACAGACAAAATGTAAAAAAAAAAACCTATGAAAATCGATACTATAGATAATATACTTTATTGATAATGAAGGAGAAGTATCATGTGTATTTTTTTAATAAATGTGTATTATGTCTGTTGTGTTACATAAAAATCAAACACATTAATGAAGTTAATGAAGCTTTCTGAGAATAGAGAACATAGGTACTCCATAAAAGGTAACATAAACTATTTTTTTAGAAAGTGGCAAACATTTATTGACTTTTTTAAACTGTCTAAGCCAACATCACCCCCCATTTTTTTATTTAATTTTTTTTCTTATTTAATTTAATTACATTTATTATTGGGTATTTTTAAGGTATATTTATGTATTTTTAAAATGTAATTATTATTAGTTTTATTATATTTGTTATTATTGAGTATTTATTACAATTCTATTATTATTTATCTGCATTATGATTATATGACTCTTCTCTTATTCATATTTCTTAAATAAATAAATAGTTTGTGATGTTTTTACTGTTACTGTGTTTATGTAATAGGCGAGACACTGCAGGTAAATAGGAAAAAATCTGAAATTTGCAGATTTTAATTTGAAACTTCTGTAGTTTACTCACACACGTAAGATAGAAATGGATTACAAGTTTTTCACCATGCAATGTTTTCAGATAAAAAATAAGGTATTTTATCCGCAAAAACTGCCAAAATGTAAAAAACAACAACATGAAAATAGATACATAGACAATATACTTTATTGATAATGAAGGAAAAGTATAATGTGTTTGTGTATTTGTTGTTTTTTTGTGCATCCATCCATCCATCCATCCATCTTCTCCCGCTTAATCCGGCTGGGTCGCGGGGGCAGCGTGCTGCCCAATACTCATAGCACCTGACCCCCCCTATGAACCCCTCTGCAGGTGGTGAGCCCACAGGAGGGTGGACAACATGGTCCTTGATGTTAGTTCATAGGGGTGCGGGCATGTTTTGAGTTGATGGGGGAAACCGGAGTACCCGGAGGAAACCCATCCAGACACGGGGAGAACATGCAAACTCCACACAGAAAGGCCCGGGCGACCCGGGGATCGAACCCACAACCTTCTTGCTGTGAGGCCTGAGTGTTGCCACTCAGCCACCGTTTTTTTGTGCACTATGTAACTTTTCTGTTTCATTTGTACGGTGTTAAACTTATCGAGGCCCGTCTTTCATTATTCAAGGACAGTTGTGTTTGTTGCTCAATAACTTTGTATTACCGTGAGTGGGAAAGCCTCTCCACACACATTATTTATAAAACTTGTGAATGTACAAAAGCGTTATATACATGACAAGTTTGTGATTTGTTTTTATTTATTTTACTTTTATTTAACCAGGACGTCCTATTGACATGTCACAATAACAAATCCTGAAGTGCGATATTTTTATTCTGAATCGGGATAAACATAAATAATATTGAGATGTATTTATACCACTTTTATAAGGTTTAGTTTGTTTTTAAGTCAAGTCAAAACCCGCTGTTGCAGTGTGGTGCTGTCCTACCGCACTCCCATCGTCCGTGGTGCTGGGAGAGGAGCCTGTCCTCTCAGAAAACCAACTTCCGCTCGGTTCAGTTCAGACAGAAGCCTCATCGTCAGGGAGAAATCCAGCTCCAAGATCCACTCAAAGAAACCTAGCCAGAGGAGAACAGCACTATTACTGTAGAGCTCATATTTGTAGCTTATTATGGCCATAATATTACACTTTAACATTAACTTTAACAATTATCATTTCTATCAGTGCATACATACAATATCAAATACAGCTTTACAGTGCAGCTTATGATCATGGGCTGTAAACAATATATCTACAAAAGCATAAAGCACCTGTGCTGTAAAAGCAAACCATTGTAATAAATCATTACACTTCAGGTAAAATAACATGACATCCATTTGTTTAATATAATATTTGTCTGAAATAGGGATTAGCAGAGGTGGGACCAAGTCGTTGTCTTGCGAGTCTCAAGTCCCAAGTGTTTGACCTCAAGTCCGAGTCAAGTCCCAAGTCAAATACAGGCAAGTCCAAGTCGAGTCTCGAGTGTCTGGTCCATAAGTCCAAGTCAAGTCCATGTCGTCTCCTTTGAGATTCAAGTCATTTCAAGTCTTTAAACCAAAGTACCAAATATAGCTTAGATTTTGACTTTAATTGTAAACGAAATTGTACTTTAAAAGTCATGGTATATTTATACATGAGTATTTATATTAAAGTTATAGAAATACAAACTTTTCCATTTTAAATGTCTTGACAAAATGCAGTTATTTTATTATGTAATCCACACTGAAATGAAAGGGTCATGTTCCATGTAGTTCCCTCTTTTTTACTGTATTGTACTGTATATTACTGTAAGACATTTGAGGACACCATATCACAGCACTTCACAGTACTTCAGTTACATCCAAAGTAACAGAGAAGTGGGCAAAACATGGTCCAGTTTATTCCTGTTAGAGTATTTTTTAACATATACTTTTTAAGCCAAGACATCAAGTCTTCTCAAGTCACAGGGTTCAAGTCTGAGTTGAGTTCCAAATCTCAGTCCATTTTATGAAGTGAATTCTCGAGTCCTAAAACTAGTGACTAAAGTCTGACTTGGGTCCAAGTCACAACTGACAAGATTAATAATATAACAAAAATAAATAAATGTCTATAATCCATATCTGTGTTTTTACACTGAAGTATTAGCGCAGGGCAAATGAGGACAGTAGTGACCTCATATACAGCACTGCTCTTTAAATACAAAATGAAATAACCTCTTCTCTTTTATATTCTTGAAATAGTTTAGCTTTAATGGTGCGTTTTATTGTTCTGGTGGTTTAATTTCCAGTATATTCGTGCTAAATTGTCCATAAGCATTTTTCCCATGACCAAAAATGAGGTAGCTTAGCTTTAGCAAAGTTAGCCGCTAAGTTAGCCGCTAAATTAGCTGCTAAGTTAGCCGCAAAGTAGCACACACTGTACACAGAACAAAACCACTCACCGACACATTTCCGCTGGTATTTCAGAGTTCAGCTCTAAAGTTCAGATCTAAAACTGTGAATTTATCTTCATTTATCTTGGATCTTAGCATTAGCATGTTGGCTCCAAAGTTAGTGGTTGGTTCCACTCACTCACTAGTTTGATTGAAAAGCACGAGGTCTTCCCAGGTTTTACTTCAATGTCGGTTCAGTGTTGATGTATTTAGATTTAGTGATATTATTCTACATATTATATTATATTATTATTTGTAACAGTAGTAGTAGCAGTATATTATTATTATTATTATTATTATTATTATTATTATTATTATTATTATTATTATTATTTATGGTTTTTTCGTCGGGGTAGCAGTAAGGAATCAATATTTCTGTTTAAGAATATTACATTCATGGGATTACTCAGAAATTATTAAATGTATGAAAATGTAAGAAAATGTAATGTAAGTAAATGCTATAAACCCAATGAATAATCCTTGGTGAAAAAAGTTTGGATACGCCTGTTCTAGACAAAGTTATAACACCTCCATGGAGAAATTACACAGTGCGCTCTGAAATCCAATTCATTGCAAAACTCCCGGCATCGGTTTGAAGAAAATTACAGTGAAATAATATTTGCAAATGCTCCAATTATAACAGTAGTGATATAGCAATCCTAATTTTGTGGATGAACCTATGAGTCAAAGGTGGGTTTAATTTATCATGAGTGAAAAACATTTTTGTATTATTATTATTATTATTTCTGCTACCACCTTCTGCTGCAACTCATTTTACGACTACACTTGCATCATTTTCAGGCCTGCACTGCCCTCTGGTGGACTTTACACAAAATTCCTGTTGTAGAAAATAATGGATCCTCGTCTAACTTGTGAGACAGTAGTAGGGCTAACCTGCATGGGATAAATATCCTGCCATATATATTTTGTGCTTGTTAAAACAGTCTTGCATGTGAAATAAAGTTTTGCAGCTGTAAAAAACAGTCTGTGCTTGTGCAAATGCATTTTGTACCTGTATAAATATTTTGTATGTGTAGAATAGTTTTGCATATCTGTATTATTATTTTGTGCATGTGCAAATAACTTTAGTATCTGCACAACTGATTTGAATGTGTGTAAAACAGTTTGTGCAAAAAACGTGCTTGTGCTAATACATTTTATACCTGTAACAATATTTTGTATGGGTAGAGTAGTTTTGCATATCTGTATTATTATTATTTTGTGCGCAAATTATTTTTGTATCGGCACAATTAATTTGTGACATCTGGTGTTCAGACACAAAACTGCACCTACAGACTTGCAAAACTCAGAACACAAACACAAAACTGTTCTGCGTGAATGCAAAATATATAAATATATATAAACTCCTCACTGAGACCAATAAAGTTTGATGTTTGCCTCTTGAAGCTGCCCTCAGGTTTATTCTTTCAAGAGGAGAGGAATCAAGGAGAAGGAAGCGAGGAACGAGAAATAAACATGAGTGGATCTGGAGCTGTGTCCTGTCTCTGTGATTTTAGAGGGCGTGAGTGACAGGTGGATTAACCAATCAGAGAAAGGCGTGCTCCGTTTGGCTGTGGTTGGATCGTCTCAAATTTGGACAGAGGCTTTTCACGCTCTTTGGTCTGATGTTCCGCTGATTTGAGCTCCCGAGGCAAAAGTGGAACAAGTCACATTTTTAAAGTGTTTTGGTTTTATTGTCTGTTTTGTACATGTTGGATTCATGGCAGAATAACTACGTTAAATGATTGAATAGTTTGGATTTAATATTTGATTTTATCGTTTTGTGTAGAAAACGTTATTTTGTTTAGAAAGGTGCTGTATGAATAAAATATCACTCATTATAAAAGGAAATTCACACTGTAGCCTGTGATATTAGTGTTAAATATTATAGATTTAACTCTATTTCATGTGAAGAGTGTTTCCAGTTGTTTCTTTCTCTTCTACAGTGAGAGTTTTATTTGACAGTAGATTCAGACCTGTGGAAATGAGCTCCTCTGCACAGATTCATATAAATGAGTGAATAATGTGATTCTACAGTGGAGCTTTACTATTCGACGGTTAAATTGTCCTGTCGATATGCTGCTCCTTTAGCTCCTTTTGAGCCCTATTCGATAACATAATACAACTGTCCATGTATATTTCAGTGTAAATTTGACATAACTAAGGTATAAATCCGTGTGCAAACAGCATCAAACCCACTGTCTCTGATCCAAAGAAATATAGAGTAAAACTGGGGAGGTTCATTTATTGGATCTAGACGACTGTAAACGGAAAAGTGAGGAGCTTATTTGGACAGAGGAGCGTGAATCGACAGACGTCACTGTGGATTTAGGCTGCGGGAGCTCATTTCGTCGTGGCAGAACATTTCCACAGAACGCCGGAGACTCAGAGCAGCAAAACTAAACTCAAACTTATTAAACATGTGAATGTGTTATTTTTGGTGAATGTGTGATTTTCCAAACAGTCAAAGGAAACATGGTGATCTAAATGTGTCATGAGTTACAGTGAATCCCCCATAGAAGTGGAATAATACTCCCTCTTTAAGGACTCCGTTTTCTCTCACAGGTTTTGTCTGGTTTGAAACAGGAAAAGGGAGGTCACAGTGTCAGATTTTAGTGTCATTACGACTGTTTTAAATCTATGATTTCCATTGTTCTTTTAAAATCACTCACACAAATATTATGCAAATGAATCACCATTAAAAACTAGAATAATGTTATGTAAAGATGCACTGTGTACATTTTCAGGTGGAGGGTTCATCACCTGCTTGTCTCCATGGAGATGTTATTGCTTTGCCTGTAAAGTTCCACATTGTGGCATTAAACTCCTTTATCTTGCATATTCAACTACATTTGTTAATCTTGTTCAAAAACACTCTGTAAATTTAATAAAGCCTCGAGCTGATATAAGAAAGTTCTAATATGTAATGTTGAAAATCACATTCTGTCGCCTAAATCAGGGGCAGTAACTCTCCAAACTCTTTCAAGCTGCTCAGCAAGAGATTTCTGAACTATCTGCATTGTGCTGAATAACAATATTTGGGTGAATAAAATGGCTATTACCTTTGTAAATGTGTCATTTTGATCCTCACTTTGTGCAGTAATAAATGTTTAAGTTTTATAAGAGTCTAACTGTTCCCATCTGAGGCTGTGGCTCTTTTATTTACTCAGTTTCTATGTAGCGCTAAAATGAGGAGCTCTCTGGTGTTTTTGTTTTGTAAAGGAGCTCATTGCTCTAAATAAAGAGTCTTTTATCATCATCGTGGGATCAGAATCGTATCGAGTATATTCCTTAGTATCAAAATCGAGTTTGAAATGTTCGTATTGTGACAACACGACACTGAACACATCACAGTTTAATCTGTGCCTGTGTCAAATAAAGCAGTCACTATTAGATTAGTGAATACATCAATAAGGGTTTACAGGATCCTGACGCTAACATCAGTTTCTCTGAGATTTTAATTTGGAGTTCAATTCACAAATGAACCGTTTTCAAAATGACTCCAAAAATGTATTTCTCTGTGACACAAAACAGCAGCACTTTTACTCAAGTACGATACTGTTACTTCAAGAAAACATGTGCAGAGTAAAGTACGCTGCTGGAAAAGTACTCTGAAAAGTACAATATCTTTGACACCAAAAGTTACTCAAGTAAATGTAACAGAGAACTACCCGCCTCTGCCTTTGGGCAAGACACTTGGGCCCCTGTCTGTGTATGAATGTGGTGTTTGTTGGTGTTTCCTGCTGGATGGTGCAGATTGGCAGCCTTGCATCAGTCAGTCTACCTTAGGGCAGCTGTGGCTACAGAGCCATAGATTCTTACACCACTAATCAAAGGAGGCTCGAGGAGTTCAACCTGTACTCATGTAAAAGTACAAGTACTATCAAATATTACTCACGTACAAGTACAGAGTAGTGCTTCAGGAAAGTACAGGGAAAAACTACGGCTCAAGTGAGAGAGATTTGAAGACAAAGATCAGATTATTTTGTCATTCAAAGAACAAAAGTGTAAAGTCATTTGTAAAAAAGCAAAACAAAAGCACCATAAGACAAAGCTCGGTTAATATTCTGAGTTTTCGATCTGAATTATTCTTTCTGAAGCTTCGCTTAACCTGTGAAAGCTCGAGGACCATTGAACTGCGCTGAAATGAGAAGATTCATGTATTCACACACAGGACACATCACTGGGCTTTAAATTAATTTATTTAAAAAAAGCATTTCTCCACTGAAGCAAAACAACATCAATTTCTCTTTTCTTTTCTCTGGACTTGGAACGTGGACAATCAACAGACTCGCCGGGTCGCCAGAAATGATCAAGCAATAATAATATGATAATAATATAATAATAGTCATAATATTAATAATAAAGAGGTGTAGGGGAGATCTGCCAACAACCACAACATCATGACGGCCTCATTTGAAACACGGGACAGGAAGTAGGGGGGCGGGGCTTAAGGGCTTCACAGGAAGTAAAACAAGAGCTCCTCCAGCGGGGCAAAATACGCCCGTACTTTGAATTATTGTATATAGAATTAAGTTAGAATTTGTCAAACCTAGTTAAAGATGAATTGTTGGTGCAGTTTGGAAGATTCCAATACTGACAAGGTTTTCGCAAAGGGTCGGGCTGTGACCTTGACCTTTGACCCTGTGACCTTGAAATCAATAGGGAACATCCTTGACCCATGGCCATACCATAATACGTCCCGTCTTACGACGGGCGTATAAAAAACAGACAAAATGTAAAAAAAAACCTATGAAAATCGATACTATAGATAATATACTTTATTGATAATGAAGTAAAAGTATCATGTGTATTTTTTTTATAAATATGTATTATGTCTGTTGTGTTACATAAAAATCAAACACATTAATGAAGTTAATGAAGCTTTCTGAGAATAGAGAACATAGGTACTCCATAAAAGGTAACATAAACTATTTTTTTAGAAAGTGGCAAACATTTATTGACTTTTTAAAACTCTCTAAGCCAACATCACCCCCCTTTTTTTTTTTTTTTTTTTTTCTTATTTAATTTAATTACATTTATTATTGGGTATTTTTAAGGTATATTTATGTATTTTTAAAATTTAATTATTATTAGTTTTATTATATTTGTTATTATTGAGTATTTATTACAATTCTATTATTATTTATCTGTATTATTATTATATGACTCTTCTCTTATTCATATTTCTTAAATAAATAAATAGTTTGTGATGTTTTTACTGTTACTGTGTTTATGTAATAGGCGAGACACTGCAGGTAAATAGGAAAAAATCTGAAATTTGCAGATTTTAATTTGAAACTTCTGTAGTTTACTTCACACACGTAAGATAGACAAATGGATTACAAGTTTTTTCACCATGCAATGTTTTCTCAGATAAAAATAAGGTATTTTATCCGCAAAAACTGCCAAAATGTAAAAAACAACAACATGAAAATAGATACATGGACAATATACTTTATTGATAATGAAGGAAAAGTATAATGTGTTTGTGTATTTGTTGTTTTTTTGTGCACTATGTAACTTTTCTGTTTCATTTGTAATGGTGTTAAACTTATCGAGGCCTGCCTTTCTATTATTATTCAAGGACAGTTGTGTTTGTTGCTCAATAACTTTGTATTACCGTGAGTGGGAAAGCTCTCTCCACACACATTATTTATAAAACTCTGGGTGTGAATGTACAAAAAGCGTTATATACATGACAAGTCTGTGATTTGTTTTTATTTATTTTACTTTTATTTAACCAGGACGTCCCTATTGACATGTCACAATAACAAATCCTGAAGTGCGATATTTTTATTCTGAATCGGGATAAACATAAATAATATTGAGATGTATTTATACCACTTTTATAAGGTTTAGTTTGTTTTTAAGTCAAGTCAAAACTCCGCTTGTTGCAGTGTGGTGCTGTCCTACCGCACTCCTATCGTCCAGGTGCTGGGAGAGGAGCCTGTCCTCTCAGAAAACCAACTTCCGCTCTGGTTCAGTCTAGACAGAAGCCTTCTTATCGTCAGGAGAAATCCAGCTCCAAGATCCACTCAAAGAAACCTAGCCAGAGGAGGAACAGCACTATTACTGTAGAGCTCTATTTGTAGCTTATTATGGCCATAATATTACACTTTAACATTAACTTTAACAATTATAATTTCTATCAGTGCATACATACAATATCAAATACAGCTTTACAGTGCAGCTTATGATCATGGGCTGTAAAACAATATATCTACAAAAGCATAAAGCACCTGTGCTGCAAAAAGCAAACCATTGTACATAGATCATTACACTTCAGGTAAAATAACATGACATCCATTTGTCCATCCAAGTCTTCTCAAGTCACAGGGTTCAAGTCTGAGTTGAGTTCCAAATCTCAGTCCATTTTATGAAGTGAATTCTCGAGGTCCTAAAAATAGTGACTAAAGTCTGACTCGGGTCCAAGTCAAGCCAAACTGGCAAGATTTAATAATATAACAAAAATAAATAAATGTCTATAATCCATATCTGTGTTTTTACACTGAAGTATTAGCTGCCAAGAGGTAGGCAAATGAGGACAGTAGTGACCTCATATACAGCACTGCCTCTTTAAATACAAAATGAAATAACCTCTTCTCTTTTATATTCTTGGAAATAGTTTAGCTTTTAATGGTGCGTTTTATTGTTCTGGTGGTTTAATTTCCAGTATATTCGTGCTAAATTGTCCATAAGCATTTTTCCCATGACCAAAAATGAGGTAGCTTAGCTTTAGCAAAGTTAGCCGCTAAGTTAGTCATTAAATTAGCTGTCAGCCGCTAAGTTAGTCACTAACTTAGCTGCTGTTATCCGCAAAGTAGCACACACTGTATACAGAACAAACCACTCACCGACACATTTCCGCTGGTATTTCAGAGTTCAGCTCTAAAGTTCTAGACTTCTAAAACTGTGAATTTATCTTCATTTATCTTGGATCTTAGCATTAGCATGTTAGCTCCAAAGTTAGTGAGCTTGGTTCCACTCACTCACCAGTTTGGATTGAAAGCTACGAGGTCTTCCCAGGTTTTACTTCAATGTCGGTTCAATGTTGATGTATTTAGATTTAGTGATATTATTCTGCACTATATTATATTATATTTTTTTCGTCGGGGTAGTAGTAGTAGGACTCAATATTTCTGTTTAAGAATATTACATTCATGGGATTACTTCAGAAATTATTAAATGTATGAAAATGTAAGAAACTGTAATGTAAGTAAAATGCTATAAACCCAATGAATAATCCTTGCAGAAAAAAGTAATCCTAATTTTTGTGGATGAAACCTATGGGGAGTCAAAAGGTGAGTTTAATTTATCATGAGTGAAAAACATTTTTGTATTATTATTATTATTATTTCTGCTACCACCTTTCTTGCTGCAACTCATTTTACGACTAATAACTTGCATCATTTTCAGGCCTGCACCTGGGCCTCTCTGGTGGACTTTTACACAAAATTCCTGTTGTAGAAAATAGCATGGATCCTCGTCTAACTTCAGTGAGACAGTAGTAGGGCTAACCTGCATGGGATAAATATCCTGCCATGTATATTTTGTGCTTGTTAAAACAGTCTTGTATGTGAAACAAAGTTTTGCAGAAATGTAAAATGTCTGTGCTTGTGTAAATGCATTTTGCACTGGTATAAATATTTTTTATGTGTAGAATAGTTTATATATCTGTATTGTTATTTTGTGCATGTGCAAATAACTTTAATTCAATTCAATTCAATTCAATTTATTTTGTAGCGCCCAAAATCACAACAACAACAGTTTCCTCTAAGGCTTGCCTCCAAGATATGGATGAGCCAAACATACACACAGACATACTAAAATAGGAAAAAACAACATCCATGTAAAGCAGCAAATGAAACATTGTCCAGTCATCCCCTGTCCTTAGACCCTCCTTCTCAGCAAGGAAAAACTCCAAAACCCAGGGCCTGGGAAAAAGAAGAAACCTCAGGAGAACTACAGTGAAGGAGGGATCCACTCCCATGGACGGACAGGCCATAGATGTCCAGGCCCGTGGGCCAGTTCGGTATGGCCACAGCTACCCAGGTGGAGAAGGAGCCGGGCGAGGAGGGGGAGGCCGGGCGAAGAGGAGGAGAGGGGTCCAGCTGCCATCAGGTGTCTCGAAAGAGTTCCACTCCACAGGGGAGTGGGACAGGGGACAACATGTGAATAAAGCAATGAACAAACTACAGATGAGAACATAGTGAGTGATGCTGACGAGAAAATAGGAGGAAAACAGAGGACAGTGCTCAGGTTGCCACATTTCCCCAGCTTGTTATCTCCTGCAGCAGCTTATCTTAGTGACATCAACTAAGTAACCTGGTCATAAGCTATTCCGAAGAGGAAGGTTTTGGCCTGGTCTTAAATAAAGAGACTGTGGAGCCTGTTTAACATCAATAGGGAGTTGATTCCCATAACACAGGAGCTTGGTAACTGAAGGCTCTCTCCCACTGTACTTTTAGACACTCTAGGAACCACTCACAATCCTGCATCTCTGAGTTAGTGGTTTCTATTTGGCTGATAGGGGGATAAATGTATCCTGGAAGATATGATGGGGCCATATTAAGCCTAAGGCTTTGTATGTCAGGAGGAGAACTTTGAATTTAATTCTAAACTCGACAGGAAGCCAGTGCAGTGATTTTAACACAGGACTGATGCGGATCACGCCTTTTAGTTCCTGTTAGGACTTCTGGTCACAGACAATTTGGACCAACTGGAAGCTTCTCAAAGTACCTTTAGTGCAGACGGTGAGCAGAGAATTACAGTAATCTAGTCTGGATGTAACAAATGCATGGATAAGTTTTTTCGCATCATTTTTGTGGGCAAAATATTTTTAGTTATGTTTCGCAGGTGAAAATATGCAGTTTTGTATAAGCTTGGTTTATATGAGCCAGAATGAGAGAGATTTTGGTCAAATACTTAATTCCAAGGTTTTTACAGTAGAGCTAGAGGTAGAGGAGCTTTAGTATCTGCATAACTGATTTGAATGTGTGTAAAACAGTTTGTGCAAAAAAAAAAACGTGCTTAGCTAATACATTTTATACCTGTAACAATATTTTGCATGTGTAGAGTAGTTTTGCATATCTGTATTATTATTATTGTAAGTAAGCAAATTATTTTTGTATCCGCGACAATCAATTTGTGACATCTGGTGTTCAGATACAAAACTGCACTCTACAGACTTGCAAAACTCAGAACACAAACACAAAACTGTTCTGGCGTGAATGCAAAATATATAAATATATATAAATCATCTTCACTTTTTTTCCACAACATTTCCACAGAACGTCGTGTTTCAGCCCCTTCTGGACCTCGAACAGAACGTTCTGCAGAAGGGACGGGGCCGGTCGGGCAGATCCGTCAGTGCATCTCCTCATCAGGATCGGCCTTTTCCTGTGCGGAGCCGTTCCCGTAGACGGGAATGTGGTAATGTTTGGTAGCAGATGAGATCCCCCTGTGCATGCACAATGAATCACGCTCCTGTGCACAGAGAGAGAAAAGAAGGAGAGGGCGGAGAGGGAGAAGGGAAGCACTTTTTGGATCATTTTAATCAAAAAATAATACATGATCATGCCAAGGTGCTAGAAAAAATGGCACATGCATTTCATAATTTCATTTTAGACTTCAACGGAAGTATCATGGGACTCTATTTTCCAACCTGGGGAAGAGGTTCACAACAAATACAAATGTTGCAACACAAATAAAAAGCCATAACGGAAATGACCACAGGACTCTATTTTTCTGACGGACCGAGTGAGGAGGATCGGAAAGGAAGTGAACGGGAAAAGTTAAAGAAAAGAATGTGAAAAGTAAAGGAACTATAAGCGAATGAAGTTGGAAACGTAAGTAAAAGTAATTTATTGGTTCTGTGTCCAGGATCGATGTCTCCAGTCTGACTGGCTGTAAATGTAATTCCCTGCTCGATGCCATGGATGTTTAATAAGAGCCGGATAAGACACGCCCCCTCTGTCTGCGGCCCCAGATTGAAGCATTTAACAGAGCATTTTTTGAGAAATATCAAACTGCCCGTGTTCTTAATAGGGCGTCCACAGCTTTGCTAAAGGGTTTTGTAGAGATTCTTCTGTATTTTTACAACATGAACTTTAAAAATGTTTATATCGTCAAAGCCGCCCAAAAATCAGTCAGAGTGAGTTCTTTTCTCACGCTTCTGAGCTCTGATTGGTCAGAACTGTGTTTCTGACGCCACACATTCGACATTGTCGGGCTGCGAAAACGCGGAAGTAAATTCTTTTCCGGTCGTGCGCCAATGATCGCAGAGACCACGAAAACAATACGCCGCCATCTTGGATCCATCTTTCCAGACTTTTTAATCATAGTTCTGCGCTCGATCCTCCTCACTTTGGTCCGTCAGAAAATAGAGTCCCACAGTCACTTCCGTTGTTTCTTTTTTTTTTTTTTTGGTGAGTTGTTTATTGTTTTTCATTATTTTTATTTCATTCATTAAAACAAAACAAAAGCAAATGCAACATGCTTCTCCATCTATACAACTTTAACACAAATATGAATGAAAGGGCACAGAAAGAAGCAAAAGTTCAAAAACATCTGCCCCCTTATCAGCTCAAAATGATATTACAGCTCCAGTGGGCAACAAAAAAACAAATAAACTTCTTCTTTTTTACACAGGCGTATTATATCTTTTCAGTAGTGCGACTTTCACACTTTTCTTAAAAACTTGAATAGCAGGCTCGTAGAGTCGGGGGTCGAGGGGGATGTAATAGATAACAAGTGAAGTAAATGAATATTAACCAAAACAAACAAACAATTGAGTCTTCATAAATAAAAATACACAAGTTTAGTACTGGAAAGTCTGGAATAAACCTTTTACCTACTAGGCATATCGAGGGATAAATTTTATTGCTTTGAATTTTGAACTGAGGGTCAAGTTTTATTGCTTTGATACTGCATCCGTCCCGGACAGAGGGGAAAGATGAACACACAGATCCAGTATGTTGTATCCTCGGGAGTGAATGACTTTCTAAGCTAGTTTTCTAATGCAGTGGTATAAGTTTTTTCTGTTTTAATTATATTGGACAAAAAGATTACTATCAAAGAAATTTATTAACTTCTTAGGTTCCTTTCTAAGACAATGTAGCCAAGTGTATTTTTACCTTGTTGATATGTTTCGGCTAAGAAGCTGCGAGTCATCTTCAGAACTGTCACCGTGTTGGTGGTGACGCAGGTCGTATATCAGCTGTTGTTATTTTCGGTAGGCGTGGTCGTGTTTGATGGGACCTGCAGGTCGCCCAGACTGACCACGCCTCCCGTCGCCTTCCGTGGTCTCTGGAGGAGGGTGTCCCAGGTGTGTGAAAGGAGGAACGCGCCGTCTGCCACGGTTGATGCTGTCAGTGCCTCGCTTCCTGATCTCAATGGCTTCCCTGATCCAGCTGCTTGAACTTGCTGTTCTCCGATCCAATGACCTCGAGCCCCGCCCCAATCCATAATGTGGTTATTTCTTTTGCAAAAAAAGTGGTCTGATATGGCAGATTTTAGGTTTTCCTGTTC